>JAOXJP010032978.1:0-16745 GCA_025762735.1 Platanus orientalis | reverse complement strand
ACTGCGTAATTGGAAGCTCTTAGAATGGAGGAGGATGAAGAGGTCTCCCAATTCAATGCCAAGTTATCTAACTTGGTAAATGTGTTGAGAAGTTTGGGAGAAGTCATTCCGAAATCAAAAGTGATTCGACAAGTACTAAGATCACTCCCCAAAAAATTTAAACCTATGGTGACCGCTATATAAGAAAGCGAGGACCTAGAGACTATAAAGCTAGAAGAGTTGATTGAGTCTCTATAAATGTTTGAGGCTGCAATTAAGGTCACTACCAAGAAGAAGGGACTTAGCCCTTAAGGTAGAAGAACCATTTGAATCCACCAAAGATTTGGATGAGGAGTTAGCTTTAGTGGCTAAGAAGTTCTTTTGGAGGAATGCAAGGGATTACTCTAAGAACAAGCAAATGAGAAAGTCCACCCTCAACTATAGAAAGAAAAAGGACTTCCCTAACAAACCTCCCATTTTCTCTAAGGAGCCTCCCATTTTCTATGAGTGCAAAGGGAGAGGATATATTACCGAGGATTGTGGTAATATGAAAAACAAGTACAAGTCAAACGGCAAAGCCATGGTTGCAACCTGAGACAATGAATTCAATGCTTCTGAACATGAATCTTAAAGTAGTGAGGAAGCTCCCTCACAAGAGATCAAAGCCTTCATATCTTTTAACACTCCCATAAGTTCACTTTTAGATACAAGTGACTCTAGTAGTGAGGATGAGGGAGATGATGATGAAGAAATAAGACATATGATGCACAAGAGGCCTTCAATGACCTCTTTGAGCAAAGTGTTGAGTTGGGGAAGAAGAACAAACAACTCAAGAGGAAAATCATAGAGTTGACTAAAAGGTTAAGTCCCTTGAATACACTATCTCCACTCTTCAATAAGAGTCTTCTTCGGAAAGTGACAAGGAGAAGAAACTTTCCAAAGAAAATTATTTGCTCCTATGTGCCAAGAAGAAAATGAGTCTAAAGATAGTAGAACTAAAAAAGAAGCTTAATGAAGCTAAATTATTTCTAGGTATAGAAAAGGATAATACGAAGCATGAGAAGATAAAACTACTTGAGAACAATGAAAATTGTTCAACAAGGCTCTCGAGCTAGAGGAGAAGCTCAAAAACCTTGAAGAAGATAAGGATGAGTCACATAGTGATGACCCACTCATCCAAGAGTTGGAGGACCAAGTTAAGACACTAAATGAAAGGAACAAAGTCTTGAACTTGACTTGTGCTCAACTCACAAGGAAGTCTCTTGATTACCTTAAACAAATCAAGGAACTTGAAGAAGATAAGAGGAAGAACATCTCAATGTTTGCTCAAGGGAATAGAAAGTTTGAAAAAATGTTTATAATAGGTAAGGTGTATGGGGACATGATCGGACTTAGTTACAACACCGAGGTCAATGCATTATCTTCAACTCAAAGACCCAAAAATGGCTTTGTTAAAGCCAAAGGGTCCACTTAACCACCTCCACAACCTTCCAAATATCTTATTAAAGGTCAAAGAAGGTTGAGAAGAGAACATCTACCTCTCTCAAGGATAAAGCTCCCATGAGTCAAGGTAGGACTTGGGAAAAACTAATGCAATCCCAATCTCGGTCTTATGCCCAAATGGTTGGAAGTAGTTCTCAATCCAACCAAGCATCTTCCTCTAAAGGATTCCAAGGAAAGAGCAAACCTTATTCATATGCTGAAGAAGCTTGGAATAAGTTTTAAGCCAATAAGGCATCTACATTAAGAGGATTCTAAGGAAATTCCTCTACTTTTAGGATGATTAAGGGACAACCTAGTAAAAATAAGCAACCTAGGAGAACCCAACAATCCTTCTACAATGAACCATTTAGAAGGAAGTCATCACAATCTTATACTCCTAGAAGGCCCCAATTCTATTGTTACTATTGTGGTTTAAAAGGGAATTTCAAGATGGATTATAGAAAGAGGGCCAATGACATCAAATCCTAAAGAATGCAATCTAAAAAAATGAAAAGTGGGAAGAATATCAACAAAAGAAACTATTTTCAAAATATTAAAAATAGAAACCTTCAAATGAAGAAGGAAATAGCCCAACATCAATATACTAGAGTACGAACCTCAAAACCAACCAATGTTAAGAGAATATGGGTAAGAAAGGATGACCCAAAGTGTTTGGTCATTCACACTGCACTAAGAGCCGTAAGCTCATCAAGATGGTATCTTGATAGTGGGTGTTCAAGGCACATGTCTAGTGAGAGGAAACTATTTAGACATCTTGAGGAAACTAAAGGTATATATCACATTTGGTGATGGAAACACTGCCAAGATTCTAGGGGTAGGAACCATAGTTACCCTTGGTATTCCTCAACTCACCGAAGCTGTTTATGTGCAAGGCCTAAAACACAATTTGATTAGCATAAGCCAAATATGTGACAAGGACTATTGAGTCCAATTCTGAAAGCAGGGTTGTGTGATCAATGATCACAAAGAATGAAACATCCTAGTCGAAAGTGTAAGGACAAGTGGCAATTGCTATGTCATAGATCCTCATCCTCAAATAAGGGACACTTGTCTTATATCCCAAAAGGATGAGATCAATCTTTGGCATCAAAGATTAGGCCATCTCAAGTTTAGGGATCTTGCTAGAATTAACAAGAAGAGAATAATCAAGGACCTTCCCAAGCTAAGCAAGATTGACAACCCATTATGTAAAGTTATCAAATGGGAAAGCAAACTAAAGTTTCTCATAAGAAGACCACTTAAATAGGAACATCTAGACCCCTACAACTTCTCCATATGGACTTAGCCGGTCCCACTAGAACGGAGAGTCTAAGTGATAGAAAATACTTCATAGTGGTGGTTGATGATTGCTCAAGATTCACTTAGGTAGCATTCCTCAGGGAGAATTTTGAAGCTTATAATGAATTTTTAAACATTTGTAAGTGAATTCAAGTTGAAAAAGAATTAACTATCAAGCTCAATAAAAGCAACCATGGAAGGGAATTTGAGAACCATAAATTCTCAGATTTGTGTGATGAGATGGGGGTTAAGTATAAATTTTCATCCCTAAAAACTCTTTAACAAAATGGAGTGGCTAAAAAGAAGAATATAACTCTACTTGACATTGCTACATCTATGCTTATAAGCAAAGACTTAACCAAGATCTTTTGGGTTGAAGTAATTAACACCACATGTTATGTCTCTAATAGTGTCTATCATAGACCTATTATAGACAAAACAACCTATGAATTGTGGAGTGAAAAAAAAAACAAACTCTTAAATACTTTAAAGTATTTAGCAGCACATGTTATATCCTTAGGGACAGAGAACACCTGGGAAAATTTGACAAGAAAATTGATGAGGCTATTTTCCTAGGATACTCCAACACTAGTAAAGCTTATCGTGTCTACAACAAAAGGACTCCCACAATAGAAGAATCTATCAATGTAGTGATAGATGATTCTAAGTCAACACAAACAGAAGTAGATACACCTATTGTGTTCTCAAACCATGAGATTGAGGCTTCACCTCCAAAAGAGATTGAAGAACCTCAACAAGGACTGAAGAAGATCTTATCTCAATCCAACTTTGAGGATGAAGTTCAACCTCGTCCCAAGGAGAACAGGCTCACTAAAGGATTGTATAGAGATGACATCATTGGTGATGCAAACACCAGAGTAAAGACTAGGAGACAAATTTAAAATATTCGTAGTCATTTTTGCTTCACATATAAGATAAAGCCCAAAAGAGTAAAGAAGTCTTTAAATGATCCAGATCGGATCATGGCCATGCAAGAGGAACTTAATCAGTTAAAAAGGAATGATGTGTGGTTCCTAACTGAGAGACCCTCTAAGAAGAATGTCATTGGTAACAAATGGATCTTTAAAAAAAACATGATGAACATGGTACAGTGACTAGAAACAAGGCTAGATTTGTAGTAAAGGGGGATGCTCAAATAGAATGTATTGACTTTAAAGAAACATTTGCCACTACTGCTAGATTGGAGTCCATTAGAATTCTCTTGTCCATTGCATGTCATGTAAAATTTAAATTATTTCAAATGGATGTTGTCAGCACCCAAATTTTGACTCGAGACTCAGATGGTTTCATCACAACATGGCATAGAACCAAGGTCTAGACACCCCTGAACTTTTAATGGTCGGGCATTCTCAATGGACATTCTGGTTGCAAATACAATAAAAGTACTCCAAACCATCATCATCTTAAATTTGCCAACTTCACAAGCCTTTCCATATCAAAAGCATCAAAAGGTTGGCAAATTACCATTTTACCCCTACACCCTCAGGAGTTCAAATTAGACCCAGTCGAACTCCAATTTTCAACTTCTTTACATCCACAAGATCACCTTAACTTTGATTTGCCAACCTTCATAAGCCTTCCCACATTGAAGCATCGAAAGGCTGACAAATTACCATTCTACCCCTACACCTCCAGAAGCCCAAATCAAACCCAATTAAACTCCACTTTTCAAATTCTCTACATCAACAAAGACACCTTGAATTTACCAACCTTCATAAGCCTTCCTACATTGAAGCATCAAAAGGCTAGCAAATTACCATCTTACCCTTGTACCCTCTAAAGGCCAAATCAACCCTATTTGAACCCATTTTCCTCACAACTCCTCAAAATACTCTCTACAAAGAAGGCATCTAGGTCTTAGCAACTTTTTCAAGGCTTTCAGCATCAAAATCCCAAAAGGTTGGCCAATGACGATTTTGTCCCTGCACCTCTAAAAAACTTAAACCACAGGCTATGGAGCCGGTTTTTTCTAAGATTCTCTAAATCTCATCAACATTCCCACATTAGGTATAAAAAGGTAAGAAAATTATCATTTTACCCTTATACCCTCAAAATACATCATTTTCCTCTAAAATCAGAATTTCAAAAAAAACCCTAGTGACTCGATACAAGTCAGAAACTCAGCCAGTCAGTGGCCATACCCTCATAAGCCCTAAATATTCTCAAGAAAAACCATAGAGGACACAATGCCCCTCAATTGCCCTAATTTGTCTCCAAAGTACAATAAATGCACTTGTATCAACCATGGACGCTCAATGAGCCCCCAAGAACTCTTTGGAAGTCCAAATCCATCAAGGTCAGACTCATTCTTTCATGATTTTTGAGATCTTTGATAAATACCCTAATGGAAAAACCCTTTCACAAACCCAACATCACCCATTGACTCAATTCTTCGCTAACTCAGGGCACATTTCTTCATCAGATCACCCCCTTTCAAAAATCTCTCAAAAATTCACTAAGGGTCAAATTATCTGTCTATCAAACCCGAGTGCATCGTAAATCTAAGACCTAAACAACCATGGTTACAATCACACCCATTCAAACCTAGAAAAAACCAGTCACAGGACCAAGCGGTATTTGTCCTAGGATAATTCAAGACTTGGAGCATAACTTTCAGCTCGGATATCTGATCCATACACAGTTAGAGCCTATGGCTCAAAAATCTCAAGGGATATCTTTCATATAAAGATTTCAAAAATCAATTTTGCCTTATTATACTTCTTTCATTGGTACAAGTCAATATGGGTACATTTAGAGCCAGTTTTAACCCACTTACCCATATTTGATTCTGATTACACCAGCTCCATTGCGATTAGGATGTTCGGGAGATGCAAAAAACTTATAAACTTTGAAAATCCAGGAGCTATAGAACCTAAAAAATAGACACAAACAGTGAAGGGGAAAAATCCGAAAAAAGCAATCATTACTTTTTTTGAAAATTACCTGTATTACCCAAAATACCCCTGAAACAATTTTTAAACCTTACACCCCTCATTTAGATATTCCAAATGACGGGTGGACATCTAAGGACCACCTCTCCTAGCCTCGCACCCCTCCCCATGGCCCCCACATGCTCCCTCACAACCTATCACCACATGACATGTGGCATGGGGGCCCACCACATTCACCCTCATCCACACACTCCTCTCCACCTCCATGAAACCCTTTAGAACCTTCTAGAATTTGCCACCACTCCTCCTCTCCTCCACACATTCCCCACCTCCTCACCACAAGCTGCCACCTCCCATAACCCTTCTAGAAAGCCCACCTCACCTCCCTTCTCATCCACACACTCTCACCTCCTCTCTTCCACCAACCACCTCACCCCTTCCACACCCTTCCATCTTTATCCACCCCAGCCCACCTCCCTCAGCTCCCTACTATAAAAATCCCCCCTAGGTTGTGATTAAAGAAGGTCAAGAAAGAAAAACCAAAAAAAAAAGAAGAGAGAAAAGAAAGGAAAGAAAAAGAAGAGAAAGAAGACGAGAAGGAGAAGGAAAGAAAGAAGAAGGAGCCAACCCACGACCAGGTAGGCCCCCTCTCCCCCCTCTTTTATGTCTTAAGTATCCCCATATCATGCTGTAATGGACCCACCCTCTCTAGTTTATTGAGTGAGACATAGTCTCCCCCCTTTTTTTCTATTTTTTTTGTATATACGTGCTAAAGTAGGCTCTTTTGCTTTGCTTTTCATATTCATGGGGGGTCAGTGATTCACATGGAATGTCACTAACCCCTATGCCTACCCTCATGTCCAAGATGGACCTCAGAAAATGGGGAAGGGTTCGAAGAATGGACCCCACTTCACACCTTAAAACAGTGTGCTCAAGCACTATTTTACAGAACCATCCCCCATGCATGATTTTTTTACCCCCTCTCCCAATAGATTTCGCTTAATTCTTTTATCCCACTGTTTATTTAGATATCATAACTATGCAATGAATTTTTTGTAAGCTTATTTTCCCATTCTAGTCATTTTTAATGCATTTTTTAATTTGATGTATAGCATGCTGTTTAATTTCTGAACTGTGATAGTAACCCATCTTGTTTGAGCTATAACTCCCTGTGTAAAATGTATTTCAGCCTAAAATTTTAAATAGCCCTCTGTAAAATTTGAGACCAGTCCAATTTTGGGATTTCAAGATATGGGTCCCACAGCCCTGAGTTTTCTGAAAAATCTGTGCTAAGAGCATAGTATTTTTCACTTTGAAAAAATCCAAAGGTGGGTCCCACCCATCCTCTAGAGGCTGGGGAATTTTTTGAACCCTCCTAGGGATGTCACTCACCTCCCTCATAAGGCCTAAGGTCATAGGACCTCGGAAAGCTGCCTAAAAACCCAAAAAATAGTCACTGTTTTTCTGGGAAATGAATAGTACGCCTGATCTCTCATTCTGTGAGAGATCAAGTGTACCATGGCTTTTAGGCGTACCAAAACATAAAATTTCTAAATTTTTCCTAATCCCACAGTGACCCATGGATGGCCTCCCAACCCTAGAAACACTTCAATACCAGGCTCTAGCCTCCTTGTACATCCTCAAAACCATAAAAGAGCCCAATTGAGGGGTACGCCTGATCTCTTATTCTGTGAGAAATCAGGAGTACCCTGGAGTTCAGGCATACCAGAGCAAAAAAATAAAAAAATACTCTTTACCTCACATCAGCCTCTGGGTGATCCCACAACCCCTCAAAAGTGCCCTAAAAATAGTCTAAGCTCTCTGACATATCAACAAGGCCAAAATAGGTTCAAATCAAACAGTAGGCCTGATCTCCATTTCTGTGAGAGATCAGGCATATATTGAGTTCAGGCATACTTGACTAAAATGGCTTCAAATGGTGTCCCCCAATGTTAGGACATTCATAGCAACCCAAAAAACCATAAAATTGTCAAAACATGTCCCCTAAAGAAATTTCAGAATATGGAATTAGCTCCAAAAGTCAAGTGGGACCCAATTAAAACCATACGCCTGAACTCACTCTGTAAGAGATTAGGCATACACATGAAAATCATGTGAACTGATTGAGAAATTTTAATCTTGCCCTTTTCTAATAAATTAAAGTGTGGAATGAAACCCCACAAGTCCAGAATCTTAGGAAACCCCTGTCTCAACCTTCAAAACTCTTCTCCAAACATTTGTATATAGACCAAGCCCAACATCCGACATCTAGATATCCAGACACTTGAATTTTACCTGAGAGATAAAGTTAGTATTGTGGCTGCTATGTCAGTGCAATCCGGTTGAGTAACTTGACCCAATCACTATCTTTCAATCCTTCCCGACTTCTTTAAAAGTCACCACCTTACCTTAGGGTCATGTCGTACTGGTTCACGACCCAAAGACCCTAGGTCTTGACCATAGCCCAATTAGGTCCATAAACCACTCAAATTGGTATAATATAGTGCTGACCCCCTTTCATTAACACATTTCAGCAGCGGGGAGTACTCTGTAAGTTTATACAAACCCTAAAATAAACCAACCTTGAATTAGTCACACAGTCAAACATACTTGACCATCGAGACTTACAAATATTAGACCTACATGCAGTCTGATCCCGACAAAACCATAGGAACATAGAACCATACAAGATCGGGTATGTAGGCAACCAGAGATTATGTCTCAAGTGTGACTGTAGTGATCACACCACAGGGGTGGTCCAGACCAATAAAATAAACACACATACACACTATTGCTTATTGGCACTTGGAAGTTGCTAGGTTAGATGAGCCACCCAAAAAAGGTGGGTAATTGGGGTGCTTAACACCTTCTCCAATTGCAACCAAATAGCTTACCTAGATCCCTGAAAACCAGACTAGTCTGAGAGTCAACCCTAAGCCCAAGTGCCTAGCCCGGGCCCTAAAAAGCCCGTATCCTCCCTTCCCTTGGAAAGGAGGTAGACGTCCAACCCCGTCTGTAAAAATCCGAGTTGGTGGTGACTCCAAACACCCCAAAGTGGGTCACAGGACCTTTTCGTGATGCCCACACCAATAATGTTTTTTTTTTGGCATGGATAACATGCCTTAATGTTGCACACAAATATGATTCAGTTTCTTTGGATCTCCTCTTCCTAGCATGCATTTGGGGAGAGCACAGGGGATCAACCATGTCAGGGGGGGCAATACCATGATCTGGGCTTGGAAGAAGGGGATTTTGTCTTGGGTTTTCAAAATGGGTGAGGGGTGATATCAAACCCTGTTGTTGATCTAGGCTTTAATGGGGGGCAAAATGAACTCCCCTCTAATAGCTTGGGATTGGGGGTTTTATAATGGAAGATCTAGGGAAGGGTTTTTTAACCATTAGGTGGTCTTCAAGGTGTGCCTAAAAATCAGCTGGAGGGGGTGTGTTGGGTCGCATTAGCTGGTTGTAGGTCTGGGGTCGTGTAGCTATGTGGATGCCAGAGTTTTCGTGATGGAGGGGAGCAATAGGCACTACCCTAGGTCAGAGAGAGGGAGGCAGAAGGGATTACGTGAGCAAGGGGGAGACGTGGGGGGTCTAGGATCATCAGAGAGAGAGAGAGATTTTGCAAAGAAGGGAAGAGAGAGAGGTGGGAGGAGAGAGAGAGAGGGTTGTTAGCGAGCAGAGAGAGAGCAAAGAGAAAGACCGAGAGAGAGAGGGAGAGCGAGACCGGGGAGGGAGAGAGAGAGGAGAGAGGGGGGATTAACTGAGAGAGGGGATCCATTGCGTAAGGGGGCGTTGGCCAGGCAGCGGGAACTGAGGGTTTTTCCCTCTGCTATGCTAGTAGCCATCAGCCAGGAAGAGGAGGGAGTTGAGAGCGAGGGGGAGAAAGAAAGAAAAGCAGGAGGGCGAGAGAGAGAGAGAGAGAGAGAGAGAGAGAGAGAGAGAGAGAGAGAGAGAGAGAGAGAGAGAGAGAGCTCGATAAGGGGGAGGGTTTCCCCCCTTTCAGCGCAGGACTGGTCGGCCAATAGAGAAAAAGAAAAAAAAGAAAAGAAAAGGAAGAAAAAGAAAAAAAAGAAAGGGAGAAAAGAAAAGGAAAAATAAAGAAAAGAAAGAAAGAAAAGAGAAGAAGAGAAAGGAAAAGAAAAGAAAAAAAGAGCAGAAAAAAGAAGAAAAGAAAAAGAAAAATAAAGAAAAATAAAATAATAGTAATGATGAAAATCAATTGAATGGGGAGCTACAATGTGTCCCTTTGCATTCCCATACACAAAAAAAGACGATAAAGGACCATTAGATGTATTTGATCGATCATAATTAGCTGAATTATAAAGAAAAGCTAGGGATTGCTCTACTCGTCTGCTGACTCGAAGAGAAGCACCGGAACCGGAAGTTGCACCAAAATTAGGTGCTTACAAGGTTGAGACGTAGATTTATTAGCCATACCAATAGGTCTGTCCTGAGATTCATTGGCTTCAATGGGGTCATGCACTTCAGACATCCTCACGTCAGCAGAGCCAGAGGGTTCATCATCAGTAGGAACCTCCTTATCTATATCCTTGGCAACCTGGTCGCTTGTTTTGGCTACAGTTGGAAGTACTTCACCAGGACTCTTGCCGGTGTTGCAACTCATCGACCAACAAAACTTCTTCCCCAGAATCATCAGTCCATCTCTGGTCATCCGTCTCAGAGTTCTCATAATCCACCAATTCTTCTATTCCTGACATAACCACGTCCCATAGGTTGTCAGAGTGCACATGAAGACCCATAAACCCCTTATAATCTTGTGAGGAGTTCATATCTGCTTATTCAAAATTCAACATGAACTCAACTAAGTCTCATTGCTCCTCAAGAGTCATGATAGGACGAACCTCGTCTGCCTGTCTAGTTGGCAAATCTGCCTTAGGACACGATGCTCCTTTGTTTCAATCAGCTGAGGACGACTTTCATCAATAGTTGGTCTCTGTACTTTAGGGGGCTTCGACTCCGCTAACTCTTCAGTGGAGACCTATCAGCAAATAATTGTAAGAATAAAACAACATTGAAGTGGTAAATATACTAAGGTCATAAGTGTACTTGGGCATGCTCTCCAATAGGGGTTGATGAAGGAGGATTCCATGCCTTTTGCCTAAAAGATGTACTTAAAGACCCACTAACTTCTTGAACACTGGAAGAGGCCCCTGCGTCAATAACACATGGGGGCTTAGCATCTTCGACTACACCCTTCCCCTTGAAAGGGACATAGGGCTCTTCCCTGGCTATCTAATGCGAGACAACTAAGGCTCACTGGACTTGAACCGCCGCTTCTTCTTTATTAGTGGGTTCTTCATTAAAATGGACAGGCTGATAAGTGGCAAGGGATCACTTGATTGTAAAATGAAACACCTCATCTTCTCCCAAGCATTTCTCCACAGTTCTGAGCAGACTCAGACATAACAAAGGGTAGGTTGCACCCTATGGTTGCCAACTCCTTCCTAATATTTTCTATAAAACTGGGAAGCGAGTCATGGGTCACTGAAGAAATGTCCTAGCCAATCGGGATATATGCTTGAAGCTCCCTTGTGATACTAGTCACCTTCTTGAAAACATAATCCAGGAAGTGACCTTTCAAGTCGTACCTGTTCATGGTAATAATCAAATCTTGCATAGCTGCCCCACGCTCCTATTAAACCACCAGCTCTGGTCAAATCTCATTGCAAATGCCATATAATTGACTATGGGAGGCATAACATTGAATATTCGATGGCCACCTTGGTCTTCTAGTCATTCTGGGCTCAACAGGAGCAGCATCCCAATTTATGGGACCCTTTGGTATAACCCTCTTCTCAATAGAAATACGAGAGGGATGAATAAGAGGCTTCACTAGGCCTTATTCGTGCATCACGAGTAATATGTTGGCTAGCTTTATACGGTCCTCAAGAGTCTCTCCCCCTAACACAAATTCTCTAGCGAAGGGTATTTCACGTCGTTCTACCCTTTCCATTGGCTGCCTAGGTTCTTCGATGGGATAACCCCCAATATCTTCAAAATCATCCTTATGGATGGGAGGCATCCATTTTGGTTCCCTTGCCCAGTTAGGAGATGGGATATGTTGGGGTTTTCTCCCACGAGACTTGCTTCTTGGCCCCCTCTTCTTCCTTGGTTTATGTAGTTCTTCCTCTTAATCCTCTTTAGAGGCCGAGGGAGATGGTGGAATCACCTCTCTGTCTTCTTGATGGTCCCATGGCCTCTTATTTGATCTCTTGGGCCATTGTAGGGCCAATGTTTTCTGGGCTAAAGTCATATTGTGGGACTTGTCAGCCATTGTCATGGTACCTTGACCATCATCAAAGATAACATTAGAGTTGGCCCCGTCCAAATTATATCTTATCACATAAAAGAATGAGTTAATTTGGCATAATGGTAATCGAGTTGAAGGTTATCTTGCTCGGCCATTTCCTCGCGGATAATCGCTCAGCTATGTATCCCCGACCTCACAAAGAACAAATAGGCCTCTTGAATCCTCTACAGAGTGGTTGCCTTACCTATTGTCTTTGTGTGAGTAGGAAGGGAAATAAGTCCTTGAAAGTAAGAGAATTGACGAGAAAATCTATATGGATTGTAGGCTTCCATATGGAAATGGCTCTCTCTTCTCCAGGCCAATTCACCACTCCTGAGAGAGAAAAAGTACGCCCAAGCCTCTCCCAATAATGATCCTTCATCTGTTAAGGTTTAATTACCAAACAAGTGATCGGGGATGAAGATGAGCTTCTGAGTAAAGCAAAATAACATAGCAGGGTGTAACACCATCTTCGCTCTCTAATTCTTCAAAGTGTTGATGTATGCGATCCTACAAAGATCTTGCTCTCCTCTCTAGTAGATGGAAGGGAAGTGCATCCCCAACCATGCATAGAAATATTAGAGGGAAAAATACACCAAATTTTCTCAAATACGACCTTCTCGAAGTCCCACTTCCACAATGTCTTGTAAAAACTGTTGTATAAGCAGCAAAGACTAGGGACATCTAAGTTCATGCGTATCTCGTTAGCAAGATTAGTGGCAGCAATGAACACACAAAGGCGAATTCGTTCACCCACACTGCTTGGGAAAGCCCATCCACTCAAAAAGGCCACGTATACCCCAGCTAAGAATACGGGGCTGTCAAGATCAATGCTTCATCAAACATTATCTTTGGTCCACAGTAAGGGTTTACCCCTAGCAAATGCGTATCTCGTTAGCAAGATTAGTGGCAGCAATGAACACACAAAGGCTAATTCGTTCACCCACACTGCTTGGGAAAGCCCATCCACTAAAAAAGGCCACGTATACCCCAGCTAAGAATACGGGGCTGTCAAGATCAATGCTTCATCAGACATTATCTTTGGTCCACAGTAAGGGTTTACCCCTAGCAAACATGCTCGAAGGACCTTGACAAATACAGCTTAACCAGCTGCCATACAAAACGTTCAGGTCATTAAACTCAGAGAAAATTTGGAACAACCTTTGACACGTGATGGAAAGCATATCAAAGTGAGTGTTAAAAGGGATATATTCTTCCACCAGTCTCCCTTTAAAAGGCAAATGACTTACGCCGATGAATTCCCACAATGAAATCCCCAGCTCACCATATTGACATAAAAATGTGTTTATGTCGGGGTTTCACCTTGAAATTGCCTCTGCCACCATCGCGTGATGCTTATCAAAGGTGCCAATGGAACCACATAGTGCTTCAGCCATTTGTACAACATCTATCTCTATGCGGTATTTACTAAGGCAATGCTCAATAACGAACTCTCATTTCCTTCCTCTGACCAAAAAGGAAGAAGATCCTCTGTAGTTTCGACCGACCCATGCTGCTTCTCCTAATTGGATCTTTCGAATTAGACTCCTGAAATCACTGTTAGTGGAATCCTTAAGAGTCTTGCCTTCTTCAATAGAGGGAAGAAGTGTGTCACAAACCTAGTTGTCTCGGCGGGCTTGATTGTCCAAACAGCACCAACCTCTACAAATGTGTCTAATATAGTTGGGAGGATTTGGTGCATGGTCTGTTATCGGGTCAAGGAATTTGGGGTTGAAAAGGCTTCAACTACAACCCCATTCATGCGATTGACGAATGGGAGAAAGGAAGCTCTTGCGACATTCATGGTCATATAAAAGTTCCCTTTTTGGTGGCATAACTCTGCAAAGAAGATAAGCCAAAATAAGAAATTAAGTAAATGTGTACATTTTAACAACTTACAATTCTTTACACGAGTGTACGTTTTTGGTGGCGAATGAGGATTCTGGTCTTTATTCCCGCACACTTTTACAACAATGAGAGTTGAATGAGAAACTCTCGACCCATTCACGCCCAACATCTTGCCAAGCAAGGAGAACACGAATGGGAGGTGCCTTAACCTACGAGTGAACATAGGGAGACTATTTCACAACTACTCAAGCCAGCTTTAGAGTGGTGAATGGTTGCCAAAAACCTAATCCTCACCTGAGATGAAGATAGGAGTTCTCAGATGTGCCTTAGAGCATAAAACTGTCCAAATAGAGCCAAAACGTACAAGATTCATCTCAAAATGATCCTAGTCTCGAGCCTAAGCTATTCATCTAAATGAAATTAGCGTTTGAAGGCTTGAAACTCACCTAGAATCAAAAGAAAGGTCTTGGGGTTCAAGAAAGAGAAGAAGTTCACGTAGAGGGATTTCTCACAGTTAGAAACAACAAAGAATGGTGTTGGAATGCTCATCGGGACAAGATGAATCATTGGAAGGTTGAAAGCTTCACACGGTTGGTAATGGCGGATTCCAAAATTTTGTCTTAGATGGTTAAGGAAGACGAAGAAGAGCCCTTTTATACCCGTGGAGGTAATTTGGTCAGAACACAAGGGATTTAAAATAGCGCGCCTGTTCATAAGGGCAAAAGAGTCCTTTCATTTACCATGTGCAAGTAATTAAAGTGACATGCACCGCCAATTCTCATTACCTCTCGAAAAACACAAGTCCAGAAATTGTGCATGAATGATAAAATGAAACTCCATTCGCCACATATCAGTGAGCAAATGAGAAATTAATTAATCTTTTGCCACTATGTCTCGGCGAATGATAAAAATGGTTTTCATTTGCTATACCAAAATTAAAAGTTTTCTGTTGGGTAGCAGAAAACAAGGTTGCCATGATTATTGCCTACTCTTGGCAAGATATCTAACCTCTAAGAAGTTAAAGTGGTGGCTTCTAAACCCATGAAAATGGTTAGATTCAGATTTTGTAAAGTACAGATCCTTTGTAGTGCATAACATTCACAGACAACCATCTTGTTAAAACAAGAGTAAGCAAGTTGGGATGAGGCATGAAGAAGTGGCTATTTTAATCAGAAACACGAAGATTCTACAAATACGAAAAGAAAAGATAATTCATTGATAAAATTGGAAAAGGGATTACATGTCCATTCATCATATTAAAAGAAAAAAGAGACAAAGAAGAAAACAACTATCTTTCATGAAAATCAAATGAAAGCTCATAGTCTATCTTAGAGGGCTTTGGAGATCGGAGTCTATTGTTGGAGGATGGCATCAACATCAGCCCGCTTAGCTACTTCTCCGAAGTGAGTTTCATCATTCCCCCTCTCTTGTATAGCAGTTAAGATGGCTTTGGCTCGAGCAATCAGTTGTGCTTTATGCTCAACACCACCCTCACTATCTTCCAAGGTGGCAGTATAGCCATTCAGCTGATGCCAAAGACGTGCATATTCTGTCTTGATGTAGTAAAAACGCTCCGCCAACATCTCCAATTCTATGCTTACAAAACTCTCCAGGTGAGTTGCTTCTGTATGATTTCGATTTAGGTCGACTATCTTCTCCTCTGATTCTTTAATAAGGACTTCAAGATTAGGAGAAGGCTAAGTAAGCCTTAAGGTCTCTTCGGCCTGGACAATAATAGTAAAAGAGTCTAAAAGAAACTCTACAATCCTCCTAATTCCAGCATTCTTGAAATACATCTCCACATCGTCTAAACAAGCTAAAGCTCTAGTTGAGTACACGGCAATGCGATTTCTATAGGGTCAATTTCAATGAGATCTCACAGAAGACGAGTCAGGGCCCCACATGACTGGTTTGCATTATCATGAAAATACTCCAACTCTACTTCACTATAGTCCATGGTGGCAGGACCCCTTCATCTTTAAAGGAGAGTTCTGCACAACAAGAAAAGGAGTCCAAATTTAAAATGACCTGAATACTCTTAATGAAGGCACAATACCTGATGGGGGAGTGGGCTTTGAGACAAGAACAGGCTCTGGACTTGGAACGGGTCCAAATCCTGAAGAAAAGTCAATTTTTATTGATAAAGCAGCTACTGGTATAGGGATGTTATCCTTGGATCAGTCAAGTTAATTACTAGAGGATTGTCCTCAAAATCTGATGGGTCAATGATTATTGGTATAGGATCAATAAAGCATCTTGGCCTTACTGCAGGACTACGACTCAGTCTTATCATAGCAGTTGGTCGTGGATTGATCCAGGACCAAAGTCTCATCTTTCTAGGATGGACATCGATAGGAGTAGAGGATTCACCCCTATTTATCCTTGAGGACTTTTGTTTGGGTGCCATTACCTGAAAAGAACAAAAGAAACAAAATATTTCTCAATATGAAAGATAGCTTGCGAGTGGCATAAAATGTGGGTGAATGAGGATTAGAAGTGTCATTCACGCACATTGAATGTCTCAAACTCAACTAGCAAATAAAATGAGGATTCATTCACAGCCCACTCAAGCAGACAACTCACTGGATATACCAGGAGGCCGTGAATGAGCCGTAAAGGTGATGATCACCTCAAGGATGATACTTGAAGTTATAAGCAAGGAAGATGAAGAATAGAAGAAGATGGTTTGAACTTCTATCCTAAAACCTTTTCAATGGCGTTCTTGGCTAAACGAAGATTTTCTCTTCCATACTGTCAGCACCCAATTTTGGCCCGGGGACTAGAGGTTTCTTTCAATGGGCAGCACTAGTTCTTTAGAATAGGCCTTTAGGTATACTTGAAAACCAAGGTGATTAGACAAACTCCCATTTTTAGGCTATTCTCATTCTTTCCTAATCCGGCACCCTAAACCC
>JAOXJP010032967.1:0-31096 GCA_025762735.1 Platanus orientalis | reverse complement strand
CTCCACACCGTCAACTTCAAACTACCATTCTTGCACACCTCTCCCGCTCCCTCTCCCTCGTTATTTTGCTCCCTCTCTATTCTTCTCCATCTAAGCTCTCTAACACAAAAAAAGCCACACATTTTGATTTTCAAACAAGAACTCAACCAATGGAGCATGAAGGAAGTAAAATGGAGCGAAACGACAATTCTAAGGTAAAAAAATTTCAAGTTCATAACAATTTTTTTTTCTGTCGTGTTTAGCATTACAGGGCTGAATAGGCTTTATCCTGTTCGACACTGTGATGCCGAACATGATAAAGCCTGTTTAGCCCTGAAATGCCGAACAAAAATAGAAAGCTGATTTTTTTTAAGCAGCCAAATGCCTCGACCCGTTGCAGTCGGATTGGTGATGAAATGGTGATACATTACAACAATGAATTCACTACGTACGAGGTAAAAAAAATGTATGTAACTGATAATGTGACTAGTGTGTATAACAATTTGGATAAACTTGACGTTATTATTGTTTTCCTATGTGTAGATATTCAGTAGTCGGGAGGCATTGGTTAGGTGGGCGACGGATGTTGGAAAGGGAAATGGATTTGTTGTAGTTATTAAGAAGTCAAATTCTGGTTCTAGCATAAGAAAACTAGGTTTGACCCTTGCATGCAAGCAGAGTGGGCCGTATAGAGAAGATAAGAGGGCAAGAAATGTCAGTGGGATTGTAAGGGACAAGGGAAAAGGCACCAAGAAGTGCGAATGTCTATTCCAACTGAAGGGAAAGAAGTTACTCACTGATGACGATTGATGTTTGCTAGTTGTATGTGGGGTGCATAATCACCCTGCTGCGGATCATCTTGAAGGTCACTCTTATGTGGGTAGATTGTCAAACAGAGAGTCCTCACTTTTGAAAGATGTCTAAGAGTAAGGTTCGACCAAAAGACATATTAAGTGCAATGAAGCAAAGAGATGCTCTCAACACGATTACAATATCCGTAATATATAATGCGCGAGCTAAACAAAAGAGGGAAAAGAATGCTGGTAGATCTCAGATGCAACACTTGCTTGGACAGTTGGCCAAGTATAATTACATTGAGTGGCATCGGGTAACCGAAGACAGCGAGATTGTCATTGATATTTTTTGGGCACACCCGGGTTCTATGGACCTAGTGCGTGCATTCCCAAGTGTTTTGATCATGGATTACACCTATAAGACAAACAGATATTGCATGCTGCTGCTAGAGATTGTAGGCTTGACGTGTACTAATCTGACTTATTCTGTGGCATTTATGTATCTACAACATGAGAGGGAGGATAACTTTGTATGGGTACTAGGTGTCGTACGTAGTGTCATGGATGAAAGTACTCTCCCTAATGTCATTGTAACAGACAGGGAGTTGGCATTGATGAATGTTATATCAAGGGTGTTTCCCAATGTTACACATTTCTTGTGTAGGTGCCACATTAGTAAGAATGTACTTCCAAACTGTAATAAATTATTAATGCCGAAGGAGATGTGGGAGAGGTTCATGATGATCTAGAACATATTGGTGGTGTCACACACAGAAGAATATTACTTTCAGCGCTTGGCATTGTTGGAGAAACAATTTATCACATATCTAGATGCACTCCATTACGTGAGGAGTACTTGGTTGGACGGATACAGGGACAGATTTGTAGCAGCCTGGACAGATAGGTTCATGCATTTTGGGGCCACTACGACGAACATGTAACCTTTTTGTTTGATAATCTTATTTAAGTTTGAAACTCATTGATTGGTACACAACTCTTTATGTACATGTCACCAGGGTTGAGAGTGACCATGCGAAGTTGAAGCGGCATCTTGATCCAGTCAAGGAAACTTTGAATCCTCATGGTCGAACATCCACAATTTGTCTGAGCTACAACACAACCATCAAGGCAGCATTCGAGAAATGCAAGATGGTTGTGTAACATAACTTTAAACCTGCCGAGTTTAAAGAGCTTCGCGGCAATATAGAGAGGATTTTAGCTGAGACAAAGCGTGTAGGTGTTGTTGGAGTTGATTCTGCTGCATGTGGATGTATTCTTAGATGCACACACGGGTTACCCCTATGCACATGAGACAGTAGAGTATAGTAGGCAGGGGCATCCCATTCCACTTTGAGTCAGTACATGCACATTGGAGCAAGCTTGACATGCATCCTCCCACAAGCCCTACAAGCAATGATTTGGACGTCGTGGCAGATATGAAATTGTTTCTACAGTGGTTCAACCAATCTAATCATTCCACCAAAGTGTAAATGCTTCACAAGTTGCGAGAGTTAGCAACGCCAGAAAACACATATATCAAGGAATCTAAAGTTTAAAAAAATACTCGAGGTCGCCCACATACCAAGATAGACACATCCATGCAGTGTGATCCATCCACATTTGAGAGGGTGTCATCGTTACAAGATAGCTACTATCCAACAGAAACTACCACTACCAAAGCCACCCAAGTACAATCAGTGAGACAAACATAGCAAAGGAGATTGAAGGAAAATGTAACTAATATACACATTATCATGTAAGTGACGAAGTAATTCAACCGTTTTGTGGCATAACATGTTTTATTCTTTTCTTATAGGTTATTCGATCGAGTTCATCTAGACGGGCTTCCTCACTATATTATATGTGCTCTTTCCCATAAGGCATTTGGCCTTATATTAGGAGTGTTATAGACGTGATAGGGGACGAGCATTGTGGCTTTAGGGCCATCGCTGGATTGATGAGATTTAGAGAGGATAATTGGGCAAAGGTTAAGGAGAATCTAGTATAGTAGTTGGACAGCCATGGCCCCCTGTACAAGCAAGTATATGGGTCATCTGAGAGAGCGTAGGAGATTAGATATTTATTAGCTTATTTCAATGGTAATGCACCGTATGATCACTGGATGACCATGCCGAAGTGTGGACATCTGATTGCATCGCACTATGATGTTGTCTTATATTACTTGGGTGTGCATCAGTGCCTCACTTTTCTCCCACTCAGATAAAATCCTATCCCTATTGCCGCTCGAAGGGAAATTGCCATTGGTTTCGTCAATGGAAACCACTTTGTCTAGGTGATCTTAATGTCGGGTCATCCAATCCCCCCATAGCAACATTTTGGTATAGATATAGATATAACAACGCGTCGGGTTGGACGCTTCCATCATATGAAGGAAGGATCGAAGAGTTTAGATTTGTTGTCAGCTCGAGTGTTACAACACAGGAGTCTGTAGACTTGAGCAATAATTGATGTTTTTTTTTGTTGCACATCTATTGTATTGTATCATTCTAGTCATATTTTGGGATCATGTAAAGAACACTTACTATGACTCATGTAATTTTTTGATATATCAATGAAATTTGAAGTTTTTTATTTATTTTGTATTCATTCCTTTTTCTGTTTGGCATCTTAAGGCTGCAAAAAAAAAAAAAAACCTTTCTATTTTTGTTCAGCATCTCAAGGCTGAATAGGCTTAAGCCTATTTAGCACTGTGATGCTGAATAGGCTTAAGCCTATTCGGCACCATGATGCCAAACAGTCTTAATACTGTTTGGCACCCTGGTGCTGAACAAGCCTAAGCTTGTTCAACCCTGTAATGCCGAACATGCTTTAGGCAAAAAACAAAAATTCAAGTTTAAAAAAGGTTATTTTTTTTTTTACCTTGGGGGCTTGAGTATTGACCTTAATGAATCATAAGAACTTCCCCCATCTCCCAAATGACCCCAAATCAAATCCTACACCCTCTAACCATGATTATTTTCAAAATCCTCAGTAACAAAATGGAATTCTCTGGACAGCTCATAGAAATTCTCTAAACATCCAAATTTAGAACAATCACTAGCTAACTTTGTTAATTCTGAGACCTTTGAAAGACTCACCTAGGCTAGGACCATTAGAGGCTCAATATGCCCCAATCACCTAAATACATCATCACCCCATTCAGTATGTTTTTCTGCCAAATAACCTCATTAGGAAAATCCCAAGAATTCTTTCCCCTCATTAAATGCTCTCATAAATGCTCCCAAAAATATCCTGAAAGTGGGTTTGAGCTAAGGCCTTTGATTTGACATAATCTCAAACCTCTATTTGATGAGTGATCATTGATCCCCTAAACTCCATTTAAGCCCTTGAAAATCACCTCCTTACCTCTACCCTCCATCTCTCCCCCCTTGTCACATGACATCCATCTAACCCTCCATCCATTTTGGCCAATGAGAGAAGGCTAACTTATCTCACATGTATGTGACTAAGGTGCCTCCACACCCTCACATTCAAACCTCCTCTCCACCACCCATTTTCTATGGTAGGCCCTACATACTATATGACAATCATCCATTCAAAGCCCCTTCTCCATCCAATGGTCCCCCTCTCAAAAACATCAATCTATTAGCCTTTGATGTTAAAGGCCATTAATTGCAATCGAAACATAATAAAGACAAGATGTTTTGTAGTAGAACTAACACAAAGAAAATAACTGCTCATTTCATATAAAGTGTTTCAGTACATGTGATCATATAAAAGATTACAAAATATAATGAAATACAAAGTATGTAGGGGTCATCCCCTATACAATACAAAAAAATAGTAAGTATCCACATATGGGGTCATCCCTTGCATTGCATCCTTTTCTACGTATATTTGTTGTCACTACCGCCAGGTGTACAAGCAAGTATACCGGCTGATACCAATAGTGGACGTGCATTAGGAGGAGGGAACTGGGGCCTGTAATGCATTGGGAGGAGCAGGTGGGGCTTGTGGGGGCTTGCGGAGCCCTGGGAGGAGGTGGGGGTTGTGGAGCAATGCAAGCTGGGGCCTGTGGAGCACGTGGAGGAGTATCTAGGAGTTGTGTAGCTGATGAAGATAGGGCATGGGGATTTGGGGATGTGGTGTTGATGCCATCTCGTAAAACCTGCCGTATACAACGTAATATACTGATTAATCTATCCCTCGGTGTCTCCTTGATACCGTTATCCATAAGAGACTGAATAATCTGTAATGTACGTTCATTGCGTTAAAATAAAAACATGCTGGAAAGTTTAGGATGAATACATTTTCAATGATTAAAAAAGTAATTAACATAGACATGCAAACATTAAACGATACACCTAGATGAAAATATCGAGGGGTATGGTACCCTACGTTGATGGCCGAGGTACACCGCTAAATCGATAGAGTAGATTTTACACGTGTAAATGGGATACACGTTGATACTACTCTATATAATCAATGACACACTCAGAGGAGCACGGATGACATAGATCTATGCACATCAGATAACACATGACTCTCTCACACCACCTAGAACTACTCCAAATATACATATACTGGCCAATACGTGCTAGTAGATGCACCCCGAATACCTCGAGTAGGTCTATGGGAGCGGGGGGGATGACCTGGCGCCGTCCAAACTACCGTAGGACACACATGGGATGGTAGGGCTCCAGGATCTCCAGGCACATCAATAACCCATGAAAGTGTGCAATGTCTTGGAATGCACGGTGTTCCCTACAATCAGTGTATGATGTCCATCTCACCTGCACAAACTAGATAAAATGTATATTAAAATAGTAAGGATTGTCATAAACTACCAACATGTACCAACATATACACCAATAACATATTAAATATGTTAAAAAAATAACTAATAATACCTCATGGATCACCCATGCATCAATATAAAGCCCTCAAATTGTCCCCAAGGGACCCATTCTCCTTGCGTGGCTGGTGATTAAGGTAGTCCATGTTATGATGTGGCTCTAAGGGACGAAAGTGCTCGTAATCCATCCCTCAAGCAACATAACATAATCTGCCATCTGCTTGATCTGAATCCGGCTGACAATCCTGAGCTGACGATAAATATAAGCCAATGCTTCAGCACCCCATGCGTATGTATACAACAAATGGGCACCTGTGTACACGTCTTGTCTGCAAACAACATACACCCCAAAATATACAACAAATAGCCATTGACAGCGTATCCAATCTCATCTTCACTCCAAGCATCAGTAACCCTTGAAAATTTAAGCCTCAACCACTCCATTCTCACTGCTTGACCCCATGCCCTATCCAACTCCTCCTGTGCCTCCTCCACCGTAACCCCTAGTGTATCGGTCACTAGTGTCTCAGCCACTCTGCTAAATAACTGAGCTGACTCAACCTGGATGGGGGTCCTTGTCACTAGAATCATAAGCAAAGTGTAGACATCATCAAGCGTGATCGTCAGCTCCCTAAATGACATGTGGAATGTGTTGGTCTCAGGATACCAACGCTTAACAAAGGCGGAGATCATTATCCAGTTGACGGACCGGTATGTTGCATGCACTAAGGGATATAGATTCGACTGCCGCACCAACCCCATAAACTTAGAGTTCTTGACACCCCGAACCTCTACCTGCCACTCATCAAACTTGTCTGCATGGCTAATACATTTCAGCGGCTCACAGTCCTGCAAAAGAAAAAAAGAAGCAGTGTTAGCACAATACGCACATATGGAATAACACAAATAAATAGCCAAATACATAAAATAACAAATAAATACCCCTACTACTAGAGCAATGATGCGACATGCATGAAATAACTATCTAATAGGGTGGGGTCCTCTAGAACTTTATGAACATCGGGGGTTGGCAGCGGTTGCGGCACCGTTGCTGGCTCTACAGGAGGTACGGTTTCACCCACTATCAAGTCTATCACAGAATCCTCGATAGTCACGTGAGACGCCTCTCCCCTAACTCGAGAGACGTCCTCAACCCTACGCCATCCCATAAATGCGGTCCGTGCCACTCGTTAAGGACCGGACTCCATATTTGTCATATGCTAAGAATCAGATGTTAGAATAGTGTCTAGAGGCATTAAATAAAAAAAATTCTTAAAAAATTTAATGTAGTAAAAAGAATTAAAAAACAATCTCAGACCTGTTCAACCCTATGATGCCGAACATGCCTTAAGGAGTTTAGCTTGATTAGGCTGAACATACTGTGAGAAAGAAAAAAAAAATTGAAAAAAAAATCAGAAAATTTTAAATAAAATGTTGATTTACTAAAATTTAAAGCAAATAGTTGATGTTTATGTTTCTTTAAACTAATTTTTTCTAATTAATTTCTTTGTATGGTATTTTTGAAGATTTTTTTTAACAAAAAAATTATCCCTTACTTGACTGATCGATAATGGCATTGATAGTGCTAAATGTTGATGGTAAATTCTGTTGTTGTCGTGGAGATATGATTCAGTCGTCAGTATCATCGGGGTAATGAGGGAACTGTTGAAGCGATTGGAGAAATGAATGAAGAGGGTAGAGAGGAAGGAAACAATTGAATATTGGATGTAGATTGGAGGGAATTTCAAATGGAGGTATGCATATTAAAACGTAACATAGATGGGTTAAAAATAGATAATGGTATAATTGGAGTTCATGAAGGTGTGCTAAAAAATGATGTCTGCATATAAAAAACTTGGAGTGTGAATATAATCTCCCACTAAATATTATCATAAATGATCCAGAAAAAGTTATGATAAAATTGCATACCAAAGACACATCGTACACGAGAGTGGAGCGGATACAATTAATTTTCGTTGTACACGTGACATGTGTCTAGGTTTCGTACAAGGAAATTTGCTTTATTTTATTTTTGTGACGATAAATGACATAGTTAAGCCTCAGTTGGTCCGCTGAGGCTGCCTTTGCATGTCAGCATGTTCTCGACGGTCGGTGAGAATTGAGAAACAGGTAGATAATTTGGGGTTGATCGGTTGTGTTTGAGGTGGGAAAACATTGATGTTCGCTGCATCTTAGAGCAGAAATCTGAAATCACTTTCCGCTGCTCATTGCATTTATCCTCTCTGGTGATCTCCAGGATTTAGGCAAACAGGGCTGCCTTGGCTTCAAGGTTCCTGATGAACCTCCATCACCTGCTTTGTCCCTGACTGGGAAGGAGACATGGCTCAGGATGATAGGATGGAGATGAAATCCAATTGCAGAGAGTTTGTCTCATATTTAGAATTTCGAATTCTTGGGTAATCTGGAACGATTGATGGTTATCTTAGTAATGTTGTATTTTTGGGGGAAGGAGTGGAATTTGCAGTGGTTTTCAAGTGTCCGAATACCAGTTCGCTTCATTTTGATTTTAAATTCAGGGTCGAGGTTGACCCATATGGGAAAAAGATTAAAAAGCCCACCTGGTGTTTGTCCGAATGGCCCACCTAGATATAATCTTATACTGTCTCTATGACTTGCAATTCTGGGTATGAGCCGAGCCATCCATCTAAAGGGGCAAAAGATGGGGGGCGTAAGGATAGTAATTGTGAAATTTATCAGGCACTAAATGATGGTGAAGAAACCTCCAATCACCTCCCTACGGGAGGATTAGAAGCTGATATTAACACTTGGGGGATCAATTCAGGCCCTAGCAAATTATGCCTCATGTTGTGGAAGGGAATTAACTTGCGGACACTGTGGAGCTATGTTCGCCACTTGAGATACTTGTAGAGGATTGCGCTTGTGGTCTTTTTGTCTGATTCCTGGGCACCAGGAAGCTGCTTCTGTCGACAAGGGCTTAAAGGAGGCATTTCTATCTCGAACCCTTTATAAGTAGGGTGTAAGGTGAAGTAGAAGTTGGCGGCATCCGCAAGGTGTGGTGTTGCAAGGGTACAATATGCATCATGTTGTGATATTTTACAATCCCAAAGGGCAGCGACTACCCTGTTTGGGAAACAGAGCAACCGCAATCTCCTTCCAAGACCTCTGCTGTAACCAATTTTGTGAAAACTTACCTGATCCCTGCCTTTTTCTTTTCTGCCCACCTGAAAAGCTGAAACTGAAACCTTTAACCAAATTGCACCATGGACCTACCCCAATGCTCTGCCATCCCAAAACAGTGAAAACCTTGGTCGCCCCATGCATGTGTTCACCCAGCGACTCAAACGCTATACAGGTCAAGTAAAATTTGACAATGTGCCATGAATTTGGCGATTAACGTTGCCCAGTGGCGGCTGCGCCACTGTCTCCCTCCATCCCATCTCTCTGTATATTAGATGTTGGTGAATGCCCAGTGGCCATATAAAAAAAAAAAAAAATACTTTGAACGTGAGTGGCTGAGTCTTGGACAAAGATGAGGAGCTGAGAACTTGAGAGAAAAAGGGAGAACGAGCTGTGTGTGCCGATCAGAGTATATCTCTGTAGAACCCGAAGCAAGTGGGAGCTAGTCATCATAGTGGGCTTCACGTGCTCTTCTCTCTCATCCACCATATTACTGTCTTTAAATGTTGAGAACTCGGCACTCCTACTTGGGAGGAGGTTATCTTAAGTTCTCTAGTCCACTTCTCTAGAGACCCCCATCCCTATTGAGAGAAGTAGCCTGTCTCTACGAGTTGAGTCATCTTGATTCTTGGTGCTTTCTTACTGAGAACTTACCTCATCTCTTGATTGAATATATTTTGAATATATTGATATGGTCAACTAACGGGGATGTTATTTTACCGAAATTTTGTTGATCATTAATACACAAAGATATTGGGTTTTAAGTAACGGCTAATGTTTATTGGTTTGAGAATGTGACTCTTGAGAGACAATGGTTCTATCCGAGCAAAATTGTATCCCAAAGTTAGCTTGACCGTAATCCTTGCACAATCACTAGGAGGCTTTGACTACAAGAAACGCGATAACGACATTTTTTCTGTCTAGAATGAATTGGTTACAAAACTAACAATAAGAATAATAAGTAGTTTGAATTTTGAACCACTAAGTTGTTCGCGGTGATTGAGGTGCACGACTGATTGAGACTCGTGGCAACTGTGCAATCATGTGATTGCTGGATTGCATTGTGTGACTGATCAAGTGTGCAACTGATTGAGCGCATAACTGATTGAACCAATGCACGACTGTCAGACACTTTGCGATTGGAGGTATCTCCCGCGACTAAAGTGAACCGGATTTACTTCCCATCTCAGAACTCAACAATTTGAAAATATGTCTAGTGCCTTGGGCCAATTGAGAGAACTTCAAAAGATGGAGTATTCGTTGAGACAACTGGATGTCTACTACATGCTGACTAATGAGCCGCCTCTAATTCCTTTCGAGTATGAGGCAACGCCTAAAGAGATTGACTTCACCCTCAAGGCCCACTCTAACTAGACAACATCTGATTACAAGTGTCATCATTACATTTTGGAGATGCTTTCTAACAATCTCTTCAACTAATTTCTTAAGAAGATTAAGACCTCAAAAGAGTTGTGGGAAATCGTAATCATTGTTTACAAAGGTGAAGCTGCTGATAGCAAGAAGTTTCATGTACAGAACTACGGCGAATACAAAATGGTGGATGAAAAGTTTGTACTGAAACAAGCAAAAGAGTTCCAAAAGATTGCTGATGCAATCACTACTACATGGATATCTCCTGACCCTGTCTTCCATGTCAACATGCTGGTTTCCAAACTGCCTCTGTCTTAACATGATTACAAGACACAACTCATGTAGGAAAGAGACGACATGCCACTTTATATTCGCAGGCACTGCTTATAAGTGGAAGAGTTGACGAGAAACAAAGGAAAGAAGATAAGACTCATTATGGTGAAAACAAGGAACAAGAGCCGATATTCTTCGAGGAAGAGAGATTTCAAGAAGACAGACAAGGGAAAGAAGAAGCCCTTAACAAAAATCAGTATGAACTGCTATGTTTGTGGAAGGTCAGGACACTTGACTAGAGTTTGCCACCATAGGAAATATGGAAATGATCGTCGCACCAACAAGAAGAATAAAGAAAAGAGAAGAGTTCAAGAGGACGAGTTTTCTATTGTTATCACAAAGGTCAACATGACAGGAGAGGAGACTAACTGGTGGATCGACACTGGTGCTATTAGGCACATAAACAGAAACAAAACAATGTTCACTACCTATCAATTAGTGGGGAAATGTATGAACATGCTTATGAGGAACTCCTTATCCTCCAAGGTCATCGGGAAAGGCACAGTGGAGCTGTGCTTTACCTCTGGGAAGAGTCGGAAGACCGTCACTCTCAGAGAGCTCCTGCATGTCCTTGACATCATAAAGAATCTTGTCTCTAAATCGGTGTTGAGCAAACATGGCTTTAAGTTGACATTTGAGTCTGACAAGTTTGTACTCATTAAAAATCGTACGTTTGTAGGAAAATGATTTGTCACCTCTGGGATTTTCAAACTTAATATTATTAATAAAATGCCTTATACTTCTGTTTACTTGATTGAGTCTTGTAAATTGTGGCATGGTAGATTAAGTCATATTCATTATAACAATGTCAAACATATAGCTAATCTGGGACTCATCAATAATCTTGCAAATACAAATAATGAGAAATGTATTGTATGTAGTAAATGCAAAGTTATACGCACATCATTCAAAAGTGTGCAGAGATCACTAAACATGTTAAACCTAATACACACTAATATCTGCAAGATGATGGACACACTCTTAAGGAGGGAAAATACACTTCATAACTTTCATTGATGATGCGTTAAAATACACCTATGTGTACCTATTGAGAACCAAAGATGAAGTGTTTTAGACATTCAAATCTTACAAAGCTGAAGTTGAAAATCTCTTGAACTTAAAAATTAAAGCCCTAAGATTAGAGAGAAGAGGCAAGTACATGGACTTAAAATTTATTTAATTCTGTGAAGACTATAGAATCCACAGGAAGATATCAACACCTTATATTCCACAACAAAACGAGATTGTTGAAAGAAAGAACCGCATCTTAACTGAGATGGTCAATACTATATTGATCAGCTCTGGACCATGCTTAAACCTATGGGGTGAAGCATTGATGGCTGCCTATCAAGAAGCCTAGCCTAAGCTACTTCAGAACCTAGGGATGTTTAGCTCAAGTAAAATTGCTGCATAAGCATACCTCCAAGGTAGAACTGCAAGGAACCGATTGTACTTTCATTAGATATTCCATGTTAAGTTAAAGCCTATAGATTTTTGAATCTAGAGATTTCTAGTCTACATACTATGGTTGAATCCACCAATGCTAAGTTTTTCAAGAATATATTTTCATTCAAGAAAACCTCTAAAGTAGTGGGGGTAAAAGCATCAACCTCGAAGAAAATGAGTAGAATTACTGACACAACTCAACCTATACCTTGTTGAAGTATAAGGGAAATAAAAAGACTACTATGAGGCCATGAGATCGTATGATGCAATTTTTTGGAAGTAAGTAGTTGATGATGAAATGCATTCCATTATGTCAAACAATACATGGACTTTGGTGGATCTCCGTTAAGGGTGCAAACTAATTGATTGCAAGTGGATATTCAAGATTAAACCTGAAAAAACAATTGAGAAATATAAGGCCCGTCTTGTGGCCAAAGGATTCAAAGAGAAGAAAGACTTCGACTGCATTGATACGTATGCCTCAGTTGCGAGAATCTTAACAATCAAGCTACTATTGGCAGTGGCCTCAATTAAGAACCTGATTATACATCAGATGGATGTGAAGGTTGCCTTCCTGAATGGTCGATTAGAAGAGGAAATCTAAATGTATCAAGCAGAAGGATTCATAATGTCTGAACAAGAAAAGATGATGTGTAAATTAAGAAGATCCCTATACAGATTGAAGCAAATACCTAAATAATGGTACGAAAAATTCAGACAGACTCTCATTGGCAATGGATTCACATCTAATGAAGGTGATATGTGTATTTACTCCAAGATCAAAGGAGTCTTAGATGTGGATGACATGTTCATCTTCAAAACTGATTTATATTGTGTCGAGGACACAAAGAGATTACTTTCATCAGTGTTCAACATGAAGGACTTAGGAGTTGCTGAGGTGATTCTTGGAATCAAAGACACAAGAGATGCTAATGGTATTGTGATATCACAATCCAGTTACATTGAAAATGTTCTTAAGAAATACGAAATGCTTGAATCCAATTCAGCACCTACCCCAGTGAATTTCAACCTTAAGTTAATGAACAACACATGAAGTTGTGTATCACAATACAAATACTCACAGATAATCGGTTGGTTAATATAAGCAATGTACTGCACTCGGTCTGACATTGCCTTTGTAGTTGGGATGCTAAGTAAATATACAAGCAACCCAGGTAGTATGCATTGGAATGCATTGTATACAGGGCTACGAAATTTTAAAAAAACCATATATTATGGAATTCGCTACGATATGTATTCTGCTGTTGTCAAAGGACACAGTGATGCTACTTCAAACTCAGATCCATACGATTCAAAAGCAGTGATTGCTTGGATTTTCACATTGACAAGAGACGATTTCCTAGAAATCCAAAAGACAAAAGTGCTTGACCCATTCTTCCATGAAGTCAAAGTTTGTTTTCCTTCCATCGATAGGAGAAATAGTATCGTTGAGAAATGTATTAGTAGACGTACCAATATGGGACAATTTTGTGCCAATGATAACCATTTACTGCGACAATCAAGCTTCCATGTTTAAAACAGACAACGGGAATTACAATGAGAAATCCAGGACCGTACACCTGAAGCACAACCATGTAAAGAGTCTCTTCACTGACGGAATAGTAGTTGTGTAGTATGTTAAATCCAAAGAGAACTTGACACCCACTATCAAAAGGCCTGTAACTTGCAAGTCATCCTAGAACGGTGAAAACCTTGGTCGCCCCATGCATGTGTTCACCTAGCGACTCAGACACTGAATAGGTCAGCAAAGTTTGATCCTGTGCCATGGAACTGGCAACTAATGTTGCACACCAGCGACTGTGCCACTCTCTCCCTCCATCCCATCTCTATATATATTGGATGTTGGTGAATGCCCAGTGGCCATAAAAAAAACTTTGAATGTGAGTGAGTGGCTGTGGAGTCTTGGACAAAGAAGAGGAGTTGAGAACTTGAGAAAAAAAGGGACAATGAGCTGTGTGTGCTGACCAGAGTATAGCTCTACAGAACCACAAGCAAGTGAGAGTTCAAGTCATCATAATGGGCTTTATATGTTCTTCTCTCTCACTCTTTTCCTCTCTCTCATTCACCATATTGCTGCCTTTGACTGCTGATAACACGACACTCCTATTTGGGAAGAGGTTAGTCTTGAGTTCTCTAGTCCTCCACTCCTCTAGAGATCGCCTTCTCTATTGAGGGAAGTAGCTTGTCTCTACGAGTTGAGTCGTCTTGATTCTTGTTTCTCTCTTTGTGAGAACTCACCCCGTATCTTGACTGAATATATTGATATGGACAACTAATGGGAATGTTATGCTGCCAAAATTTGTTGACCATTAGTACGCAAAGACACCGGGTTTTAAGTAACTGTGAAGGTTCATTCGTCTCTGCCGGAGAGTGCGACTCTGTTGAGAGACAAGGGTTTTACTCAAGCGAGATTGTATCCCGGAGTTAGCTTGGCCACAATCCCTTGCAGAATCACTAGGAGGCCTCGACTATCTTCAAGAAATGTGATAATGGGCACCTTCCCTGTCTTGGATGAATCAGTTACAAAACCGACAATATGAAGAACAGCAAGTTTAAATTTTGAACCACTGAGTTGTTCGCGGCGACTGATTGAGACTCCCAGAAACTGTGCAATCGTGTGACTGAGCGTAGTGCGCGACTGCCGGATTGTGCCACTGATCAAGTGCGCCACTGATCGAGCACGTGACTGTCTGAAGTACAAGACTGACTGAACCGCTACGCGAGTGCCAGACACTCTGCGACTGGAGGTATCTCCTGCGACTGAAGTAAACTGGATCTATTTCCCATCTCGATACTCAACACATCATATAATAATGTGTTCCTCCATCGAATTACTCTCTCAATAGGGTTATTTATAATATTCTACCACGATGTTACTATAAAAACAGAAAATGTGGATTGTGGAGACTGAATTTTTTTTTGGGTGTGGAGAGGGGTTTGTTCTCTATTGTTGTCTACTTGGCATAGAGCCACGTTACTTTATGAAGAAGACAATTATCAGGCACTTGTGGTTTTAGACTCTGGTAGTCCTAATGTCGGCAGTTGTAGTCTCACGCTTAGGAAACTGTACCAGGTAAGAGAGCAATTGTTATTAGGGAATTCTAGTGTTATTTCCAGAATTTTTTTTTATTAGTTTGGATGTTTTATAATTGTCGAGCTATTTTCTTGAAAAAAAAATCAGTTTTTAAGATAGTTAAATAAATCCCTTGGGTGTTTAAGGATAAGAAAAATCAGTAGATTGTGACTCGTCTCAAATTTTCAGAAGTTTAGTATTGAGATGTTAGTAAGGGTTTTGTTCACTGCATATGTACTGCCTTTATTTTTTGAGGTTATTGGAGGTTGAGAAATATTGATCAGCAGTATAAAAAAATAATTATTACTATTTTATAGATAACAGCTGTACAATACCTCAGTATAGGGTACTGATAAGCTTGAAAAATCGGCTTTACTTCAATATTTAACTACATTTTGGTAGGTGGGGATCTACTGCAGTGCTGGTTTGTTTAAGTCAATTAAAAGTTTTTTTGTTTTGTTTTTGTTTTTGTGCATGTGTATGTTCTTGATGCTTCTTGATGCTTGGAAAGGTGCTGGATTTTACTAGAAGTATTGTGTATGTGGAAGAGCATTCAACATCTAAACCACTACTAGCTTTGATGTTACTTCTTGGCTTTGGGTCTTAATTCAGTTATTGTTTTGATGAAGAATCTATGTTTACAAATCACTGTATTGAAGTTGGGTGAACAATTTATTTTGAATGGTAACAAATTAACAATCTGTGATGTATATTGGGGGAGGGGGGGATGAGGAAATTTGCGCTATATAAATGATCATAACAAGGAAACAGAGGAAACTCATGGAGGATATGAAAATGGTCATTGTCTGTCGTGGTTATTACATTCCATGCAACCACATTTCCAGCGAATTCTTATTCTTGTACTGCAAAGTAACTCTGGGACTCTGCGGCTCAGGGAAGAACTCTTAACTGGTTATCTTACCATGCACAGAAGCATGTGGCAGGAGTTACATCACCATCAGATGATTCAAACTTTTTGTTTAGATAATGGTGAACACTATAAAGCAGGTTGAAGGATACCTGTGGAAAGGGAAACATTTCTGGGTTCTTTCTTTTTTCTGTCCTTTGTCTGTATGGCATAAATGTACATCTGTCATACATTATGAATTTCATCGTTTTCAAAGAAAGTCTGTAGGCGCCAAAGATAAATCTTGCATTTATTTATACCCTGTTTTATAGGTATATGAAAGATACAATTTCTAATATATTATACTTTTTAATGGTAAATACTTTTCTTGCATGACTCCCCGAATTCAAGTTTGTTTGTTTGTTTTTTTTTTTTTTGTAACTCAAGAGTCAGACACCTTGACAGATTCCAATTGCTGTCTGGATGGAATTATGGATTGATACCTGGGCCCGATTTTTGGGTTCAGATTGAATAGTCATCTCTGTGGGAAATGGATCTTCATGCATGAAGTTATGTAACTCTATTAATGATACTAGATGTGTTTAGCAGTTTCATTGTGGTGGAAGAGAGTGATCTTAGTTGGGAAAAATCATGGTTAGGCAAGGATACTGATTAGTTGTGATAAGTCGAAGAGGGTTTCTCATTGTTTAAAGGAGATTGTTCGGAGTTTGAATACAACATCAGAATATCTGTTGAAGGTGTATGCTTCCTCTGGTGAGTTCTCAGATCCTGGTATTTTTGCCTCAGTGTCCATTGATGAATCAAGGCAAATTTGGAGGAAGGAAACCACATCTCCAGAATCATGTGCATCATTTAATTCTCTTCCTTCGAACTCACCACTTGATTAAAGACTTAATGTGATTCTGAGGTGTATGTGGGTTCTTTCCAGATTGTATCGTGTTTTGAGTTTGTGAACTCCTGCCTTTGACATCTTAATGAGCTTATTTAGACCAACAAATTGGAAAAATGATTTCATTTGATCACTTGATGTTATCTTGAGATGTATGCTGTCTCTTATCTGGTTAATGTTGTGGTTCAAGTTTTTGATCTTGATGATACTTTATGTTTTTCCCCTTGATGACCGCCTCTTACAACTTTTACCTGGTTAATTTTAGTGGATAATTATAAAATGCACTTGAGGGTTGATTTAATTGTTATCACATTATGATGAACTTATTATTATTTATTTTTTGCAGAGATGCATGGTACAAATGCTTCTACTTGCTGGTCCAGGTGTTCTAATTTCAACCTTCTGTATTGGATCTGCTTTGAAGGTATCCTTTGAATCCTGTTGCTTATATTTAAGCTTCTGTTCTTTCTAATAATCTTTGCAATAACTACTGCAGCTCACTTTTCCATATAATTGGAGCTGGAAAACATCATTGTTGCTAGGGGGACTTCTTAGTGCTACTGACCCTGTTGCCGTTGTGGCTTTGTTGAAAGAGCTTGGAGCAAGCAAAAAACTGAGTACGATAATTGAAGGAGAATCCCTGATGAATGACGGGTATCAATGTTCATTAGTCTTTCTTTATTGCTGGTTAATGAATACTCAAGAAATTATGCAATTTATGGCAGGCATTATGGAATTGGTTGTTTCCTTAAATTAAGCAAGCTTTTGTTCTTCCCATCTTCCTTTGCATAAATAGTTTTTCTATTTCCAGGACTGCCATTGTGGTATATCAGCTATTTTATCAAATGGTACTTGGTCGGAGCTTCAACGTAGGAACCATAATCAAATTTCTAGCAGAAGTTACACTTGGAGCGTATGTACCACTGGCATTTTGGATGGAATGTAGGTGCAGAAATATAATATTGGTTGTAACTTGTAAGACAGTTTCCTTGGTCCAGTGTAGGTATTGGTCTTGCCTTTGGAATAACAACCATAATGTGGCTGGGGTTCATTTTCAATGACGCAGTGATAGAGATTGCACTGACACTTGCTGTGAGCTACATTGCCTATTTCATTGTAAGATCCTTTTCAAATCTGTGTGCTCAATCTTATCAATTATACTGCATCTAGTATTTTTAAATGATGTGACTAACCGATGACGAAGTGTCTTCGAGAGGGTTGACTTGTAAGCAGAAAGAACCAGTCAATCATGCCACTCATCTGGACCATGTTGTTTCCAGTGGTCAAGGATAGTTATAGGCCTTATTAGTCTATTTCAGTCCCATGATTGTAATTCTTTTAATTATTGAGGGTGGGGTCCAATAAAAGTTAGAATAAGGGCTGGGCAACAGCTATGGGGAAGAATCTTTTTGATTTTTTTACTTGGTTTAGTCCATGTTAATTTATAAATAGGGTAATTTCTGTAGGGTTTTTAGAAGTAGTGAGTTTCTAAATTTAGTAAGGTGTTTAGTATCCTTAGGACTCAAGTTTATTTTTATTAGCATGTTTAGTTATACGAGGGTTATAAGATAATAAAAGTGGTTCAAGGGCTGGTTTCTAAATATCAATTGCTGTACTCTATATAAAGGGGCCAAGCCCAGATGATTGGTAAAGAAGATATTGATTATTGAGTTAAAGCTTTTGCTTTGCTTTTGGGTTTTGATCTGAAATTGGACTTCATTCATTCCTATGTTGGACTGTGGAGAGGCCTTGGAGGTCTCAAACTCTATAGTATATCAGTTTGGAACTGCTATAGTGCTTTTATTCTTCTTCTATATTTGAGCATTAACTACGTGTTTTCATGTGCCTTTCCAACAAGTCACCTCCTCTCCATGTGTTGCTCCCCCTATACCTCCTGATGACTCTCACCTACCCATTGCTGTTAGAAAGGGTATCTGTGCTTGTACTCAACACCCCATTTCTAATTTTGTATGCTATAACTCTTTGTCTCCTTAGTTTAGGGCTTTCTCTACCTTTAAGTCTTCTATTTCCATCCCATGCAGTGCACCTTAAGTTTTCTCTTAGCCTTAGAGGCGAAGGGAAAGAGAGGAAGAAATGCGGGCATTTGAAAAGAACAAAACATGGGATGTTGTAGACCTTCCAAGAGTGAAGGAGCTAGTGGGGTGTAGATGGGTATTCTTTGAAGCTAAAATTAAATGGCACTGTTAAGCAATATATAGCCAGATTGGTAGCCATGGGATACACCTAGATTCATGGGATTGATTATCAAGAGACCTTTGCTCTAATAGTGAAGATGAATTTTGTTAGGATCTTAATCTTTGTTGCTATGAATCAAGGATGACCATTGTATTAGCTTGATGTCAAGAATGCCTTCATAGAGATCTTGAAGAAGAAGTCTACATGAGATTACCTCATGGTTTTCAGCTATCCATAAGTAATGGGAAGGTGTGCCACTTAAAAAAGGCTCTCTATAGTCTTAAACAATCTCTTTGAGCGTGGTTTGAGAGGTTTTAGGGTGTTATTCTAAAAAATAGTTAAAAGCAATGTCAAGCTGATCATACACTCCTTGTGAAACATTAGCAAGGAAAGGTGACCACCTTAATTGTCTATGTTGATGATATTTTGGTCATGGGTGATGTTCATTGTGAGATTAACCACCTAAAAGATTTTATTGACAAAGAGTTTGAGATCAAAGATTTGGTTCTTATAAGGTACTTCCTTGTAATTGAGGTTGTTAGAACCAAAGATGGTATCTTTCTATCCTAGTGCAAATATCTGTTAGATCTCCTTCTAGACTCTAGGATGTTAGGGTGTAGACCTTGTGACACTCCTATTGAATCTAATAATTGTTTACATGCAATAAGGGCCACAGACTCCTTGATATTGGGCATTATCATAGGCTCATGGGAAAACTTATGTTTTTAACACTAACTATACCATATATCTCTTATGTAGTTGGAGTGGTCAGTCAATTTATGCGTGATCTCATTGAAATTGCAATGCTTTGATATCCAACGATCCTAGTGGGGGTGGGGGGTGAATAAGATCTGGTGATGCAACAACATTAGACTATGTGGAGAAAGCCTTCATTTTATGGTAGCCTAAGCCAAGGATTTGTCAAGCTAGGAAGAAACCAGGAAAATGTTCATGGTAGAGATTGTTTTAGAGTCTTTCTTAATTTGAGTGAGCATATAATAAGGCTTTGAAGCTAAAGGTTTAGGGATAAGTTTGTTAGGGATTTGAGGAGATCTTTTGGTAATTTTTTGGTAATTTTTTTACTATTATTTTGGGGTTTTAGGAACGGAAACAGCCTTTCCAGAAATGGGGGTAAGGCTGCGTACATCTTGCCCTCCCTAGACCCCGCGTTAACAGGAGCCTCGTGCACTGAGTTGCCCTTTTTTTATTTTGGGGTTTTAGGAGCTAAATCGTACAAGTGTTAGATAAGGGTATTTTGGGAGTTTTACATGATATTAGGTTTAATATGCTTATTTAAAGGCATAAGATATGTAATGAGGAGGCTTTTGACGTGAAATAGAAATTGTGAATTGGATCCCATGAGTGGGTGTTTCCTTCTTCCCCTCTTCTCATCTCTTCTTCATCAGTTTCTATCAACCGTCTTCTGATCTTCTTAACCTCTTTCTAATTCTTCTTCCTCTTTAAATTCTTATTCTTAAATTTTTTTTTAATTATTTTCTATAATGTTTTTATGCAGAAACGTTAAACAGCCATTGACATGAGTCAACATATCTCTCTCACCTCTCCACCTTTCTTCGAGAAATTTCACAGGGCTCTCCTTAACCCCTGAATGATCCAAATAGGAGAAGAGTTCCTTGATTTCAGCCCCATCCTATCAAATAAGATCAGGTCCAAGACAAGTTTGGTGATAGCACTTCTCTGGCAATCTTTCGTTGAATTTTTTTGAAGCTGTGGGATTGATTATAGCCATCAACTTAAATTTTTTTTTAGGAGGACTGGACATGTATTTGATGAGGTAAAATTCTTGGTTTGAAATCTTCAGCCGTTATGAAGTTATGAACAATTTTGTGAAGTTTGGTTTGAGGATTTGCTACAGTAACCTACACACAAATTCATGGGTTTGAGCTTTATGACATAAATTTTGGGAATTTCTTATATTTATTATTAAAGGACTTTTAAAACCCTGTGTAAGAGATTTTGGGCTTGGAAATTTTTTCTGACGCATGTCAGGGTCATTTTAGTAATTTTTAACTTTTAAAAAATTTACGAATTTGCCTTTAGGTCTGAACTTTCAAGATTTCCTCCTTGGATATTCGTTTGATTTTTGGAGGTTGTTTTATCCAATTCAGCATTTAGTTCCGCATCAAAATCCTTATCCTTCTCAGTTTCCTTCGCTCCTTTGGAAGAATATTATCTCTATATTCCCTTCTTATATCCCTCTTACCCGATTTTCTGTGAGAAATGGTGCTTCCATAAGATTTTGGAAAGACCTTTGATGGGGGGATCAATCATGATCCTTAGTTTTCCCAAGACTTATTTCCCTTACTAAAAATAAAGAGGCTATGGTGTTGGAAGTGCTCTCCCTTTCTCCCTTTGGCTTGTCTTGGAATATTGATTTTTCTTGAAACCTGTATGAATGGGAAGTTGACATGTTTGGTAATTTTTCCCATCAATCAAAGGATGTTTTTATTTTTCCTTCCTTTCTGAATAGAAAAATTTAGGTGCTGAATTCTTCGGGTATTTTTCCTTCCAAATCTATGTTCATCTCTCTCTTGCCCTTAACCAGTTCCGATCATGTCTTCCCTTTTAGTAGAGTTTGGAGGTCTCCTATCCCTCCTAGGGTAAAAGCCTTCTCTTGGTCAGTGGCACTTAGCCATATCAACACAATGGACAATCTTCAGCAGAGAATACCATTTATGCTCCTTTCCCTAAATTGGTACATATTATGCAAAAAAGATGAGGAGAATGTTAACCATTTATTTATTCATTGTCCTCTCTCCTCCGGAATTTTGCATTATTTCCTGTCTAACCTTAACATTTGTTGGGTTATACCAAGGCAGTTGGTTGACTTGTTCCATGGTTGGAGATTCTCGTGATTTAGGGAGATAGCAAAAACCTTTTGGGGCTACATTAGTCATGCCATTATTTGGGGTATCTGAAAGGAAAGAAACAGAAGGATATTTGAGGTGAAATTTAATTCTAGAAATGAGGTAAGTGATAGCATCAGTTGGGAGGTGGGTGGTTGGCTTTCCGTTGAAAAAGCTTTTTAAGGCTTGTCGATGTCTTCTTTTATCAAAGATTGGGTTTCCTCCATCTCATTTTCTACCTCAATAGGGATGCCCTTGATCTCGAAGTGGCAGCCCCCCCCCCCAGCTCCCTTGTTGGGTAGGTTAAAGCTAAATTTTGATGGCTCTTCTCGAGGCAATCTGGGTCCGTGTGGCTTTGGAAGTGTGATTAGGGACCACACAAGAAAAATCACTCGTATTGTGGCTGACCCAATCCCTCATGGTGACTCTACTAAGGCAGAAGTGACGGGTCTCCTTATGGGTCTTTGTGAGCTAAAAAGCTTAGGGTGCAGGAGAGGCATGAGATCTGAGACTTAGTCTATGTTATGAAGATTTCCATTTCTTTCATTCCTATAGCCCAAAATGATATTGCCGATAGAGTGGCTAAGTGGGCGGTGGACCTTGATGATATTATTGTTGCTGATATAATGCCAGATCGGTTGTCTTGAGGCTTCGTGCCTTACAGGTTTCCCGCTTTGTTGTATTTTATTTCTCTTTTGTTCTCTAATAAAATTGTTATTTTTCCAAAAAAAAAAGAAAAAAGAATTGGCTATCCCTTGGTCAGATGTCACTATAGACTAAAAGATGCTATTTCAGAGATCCCAAGTAACCGTGACACTATGGTCCTAAAACGAGGTCTTGCCAGCCTCTTATGATATTGTCATTTAATGTGTCAGCCTGGGGAATTATGCTAAAGATATCCATGATCTCTGATTGACCAAAAGTCAAGTCTACGGAACTTTCATTGAAAGATGCCATTTTAGTAAAAACAATCTTCCAATGTATAAAAAACTTAAATGTCTCTCATTGGTGAACTTAGAAGCATGCGTTTAAAGAGATTTTGGGTTTTTAAGAGTTTTTTACCCTTTCAAACATACTAGTGCATCTTCTTTGTTCACCGGATATTGCACTCCTATCATTTCTCATTAGATTCTATTTTTAGTGTTTTGAATGACATTGCATTTGTTTCCCAACAAGGAATCAAATTGTGGCTTTTTGTCATGCCATTGGTAGACCTTAACATGGGATTGTCATTGTCTTGTTAATCCTATTTAGTGAGAAGTATCGTAATCGGATGTACCAATTACGAGATGCAAGGGTAGTCTTTTAATCACCTAAATATTGGGAAATGCTTAATGTTTTTCGAAGAGTAAGTGCTGCCCAATAGAAGGATCCTCAAACGCCTATGCCAAAATCAGATGCTGACAACATTTGAACTCAAATCTTATAGCCCTGCGGATTCTATCCATTCGAAATGGCAACCATGCAACTTGACATTTGTAACACATTTTTATTTAGGCACAACAAAAGAGATTTGGGATGCAATGAACCAGAGTTACTGAAAAGTGGGTCAAATAGCTTGGGTTTATGAACTACATCAGCGAGTATGGCTGATGAAACAGGTTTAGATAGTGGCTACCTATTAATCTAATGTTTGTCACTTATGGGAGGAGATTAATCATTATGAGACATTCTCGACTAGTTGTCCAATGGATGCCAGAACACATAGATGGCTTGTGGAAGCGAATCAGGTATTTGATTTCTTAACAGGCATGAATCTAAAGCATCAACATATTAGGATTCACCTTTGGGACAAGACACATACCCATCACTGTCTAAGGCATATTCTCACTTTCACAAAGATGAAAGGGGCAGAAGTCTTATGCTGAATCTACTCTAGTTGAGAGGTCTACTTTAGTTTCATCATCTCATATGGGAGGTAAAGAAAGCACTAGTGGTCATGGCAAGGGGCGTACTGGTGCAATAACAATTGATAGAAATAATAATGGTAACTAGGATGTAGTTGATCTGCCTAGAGGTAAGGAGCTAGTAGGGTGCAAATGGGTCTTCATTCTGAAGCTTCGACTAGATGGAGCAGTAAAGAGATATAAGGTTAATTTAGTGGAAAAAGGTTACACCCAAACTTATGAGATTGACTATTAGGAGACCTTTACACCTATGATCAAAATGAACTCTATTAAAGTCCCCATGTCACTTACATCTAGTTAGGAATGGCCTTTCTTACAACTGGATGGATAAGGCCACCTCTAAGGTGATGTAGGATTCAAAGGGAAAAGATTCTTATACTAATTAAATAAGAACAAAAGTCAAAAGATTGCTAAAATTTAAAGTAATAATTCAAGAAACTAAATCTTTCAAAGAAATTAGGCAAAAATTAAAAGAACTAATTCAAGAATGATTGAATATGCAAAGATAAGCAAGAAATTAAAGAAAACAAAATAGAAATTAAGCAAATAAAGAAGGAAAAAGAAAGGAAAAAAGAGAGAAAAAAAAGGTAGAATGCTCACCTCATGTGAGAGGTTGAGAGAGAGAACTTGGGATAGCACACCCACTTCAACACACATGTGTCTTCTTTCAAATATTCATCTTCAACTGATTTTCATTGATCTAATGTGGCCTTTAAATAAGCATTACGTGGAGAATAAAATAAAATAAAATCCTAGACTCTAGATAGAATGCTCACCTCATGTGAGAGGTTGAGAGATAAAACTTTGGATACTCGCCTACTTCAACACATGTCTTCTTTCAAAAATTCATCTTCAACTGATTTTCATTAATCTAATGTGGCCTTTAAATAGGCATTACATAGAATAGAATAAAATCCTAGATTCTAGATCTGCTAACAAAATAAACTTGCCAAATAATAAAAGGCTTCATAAAATAATCAGATTTCTAAAGAGAGAAAAAAATGAATCTTAGTTGTCACAATATTTGTCTTATTGGCCAAGTTATTGGGTCCCATAAGATCTTAAACAATCTCCCAAAATATTACCCATAATCTTGAAGAAAATATCTCTAAATATTCTCCACAATCTTGGGAAATATTCTACTTTTGAATTAGCATTGTGGGTCTCCCAAATATATCTCAAGTATTCTTCAAAATCTTAAAGAATATGGGAGATATCTTGTAATTCATATTGTGGGTCCCATGGGCTGAGGTGGTAGCCCATAAAAGAGAAAACTACCATTGAAAATAAAACCTTATTCTACCTCTTGACAAACATGCCTTATTACTTTTACAAAAAAAAAAAAACATGTCTTATTACATTCAACCCCTTAAGACTTAAAGTAATTGCAAAAAAACTCTTAAAAGCATAAAAGTCTTAAAAACATAAAATTAACTCTACAATACTAGACACTCCATGGTCTTTCAACTTCTTTTTGACATCATGGTATGCCCCTACATCATACTCCTCAGGTTTGAAGAAGTTCGGCCACGAACTTATTATGGTGGAAGGCTTAAATTCGATGATGTATACTTCAAGTTGAGGGTCTTCAATTGGTAGGGGAAACATCCTTGAATTCATTATAAAGGAATGCAACATAGGTTTTCTTGAAGCAAGCTTGATCCCTTTGAGTGCAACTTGATGTCTTCCATATGTTCCTCATTGTCCTCAACTTTTTCTTTGATCTTGTCATCAATTGGTGGCTCATCTTGAGGAGCAAATTCTTCTGGACTTATTGTTTTTTTAAAGAATCTTCCTCAGGTGGATCTTCTTCATGCTAGAATTGTTGTGATGTTCCTGAACCTTGTATTCTATGGGACTGCTATATAGGAGGAAGAACTGCCTAAGAATCTTTCCTATCATGGATAGGTGGTTGATGGACTGTATTTAGAAGATTCCAGTAGAGGTAATTTGGCCACAATCATACTTAAAGTCTTTTATGGTTCTACCGTTTGTGCCTGCATACTCTTCACATCACTTTGAATGTCCTTCATGGTGTGGTTAAGTTTTTGAATTTCTTTTGTATACTCATCCGCAATGGTAAACAGTGTATTCATAGCGTGGACCATAATGATTTTGAAAACCCCAATTGAGGTTTTAGGACTTGCATGAAGAGTTTAGGGTTATGTAAACCCTTTCAGGAAGACCCAAAAAGAATTTAGGGTAACCCTAAAATAATGAAAGGAACCAAAAAAAAGATTTTAGGGTATTAAGACAAGAATCAAATGAGGTCCTTACTCACACCAAGGCCTTTTGGAGAAAACCCCAAAATTTTAAGTTCTTGGTAAATCCTTAAGATTGATGGAAAAAGGTTATGAGGCTATTCAACAATTTTAAAGTAGGTCATAAAATTATTCAAAAGCCTAAAAAATAGGCCCTAAATTAATTTAAACACCTTTCGAAAGAACCCTAAAATATTTAGATTGGATACCGATTGAAAAGAAAGAAATTGAGATTAGACTTTTATGGAATGGATCCCAACTAATAAGAATTAATTGAAAAACCTAGCTCTGATACCAATTTGATGTAAGATTTGAAGGGAAAGGATTCCTACACTAATTAAATAAGAACAAAAGCCAAAAAATTGAATCTTGAATTAATAAAGATTGCTGAAATTTTATATAAATAATTCAATAAAGTAAATCTTTCAAAGAAATTAGGTAAAAATTAAAAAGAGAAATTCAAGAATGATTGAATATGCAAAGAGAAGTAAGAAATTAAAGAAAACAAATGAGAAATTAAGCAAAGAAAGAAAGAGAAAGAATGTAGAATGCTTACCTCTTGTGAGGGGTTGAAAGAGAAAACATGGGATGCCACACCCACTTCGACACACACGTCTTCTTTCAATTATTCATCTTTAACTGATTTTCATTCATTTAGTGTGGCCTTTAAATAGGTGTTACATAGAGAATAAAAGGAAATAAAATTCTAGATTCTAGATCTTTTAATAAAATAAGCTTACCAAATAATAAAAGACTTCTTAAAATAATAAGATTCCTAAAGACAACAAAAATGAATCTTGGTTGTCACAATATTTGGTTTGTTGGTCAAGTTATTAGGCCGCACAAGATCTTAAACAATCTCCCAAAATATTACCTGCAATTTTTGAGAAAATATCTCCAAATATTCTTCACAATCTTAGGGAATATTCTACTTCTAAATTAGCATTGTGGGTCCCCCAAATATATCTCAAATATTCTTCAAAATCTTAGAGAATATGGAAAATATCTTGCAGTTCATATTGTAAGCCCCATGGATTGAAGTGGCAGCCCATAAAAAACAAAAGTACCTATGAAAATAAAATCCTATCCTATTCCTTGACAAACTATTACATTCAACTCCCTAAGACTTAAAATAATTGCAAAAACCCCCTTAAAAACATAAATGTCTTAAGAACATAAAATTAACTCTACATTATTGGATACTCCATGGAAGACTATCCATAGTTTTCAACTTCTTCTTGACATGCTACGGGGGATGTTTTTAAGGGGGTTTTTGCAATTATTTTAAGTGTTAGGGGTTTGAATGTAATAAGGCATGTTTGTCAAGGGGTAGAATAAGATTTTATTCTTAAGGTAATTTTTGTCTTTTCTGAGCTGTCACTTTAGTCCATATTTCTTAAGATTTTGAAGAAAATTAGAGATATATTTGGGGGACCCACAATGCTAATTTAGAAGTAGAACATTCTCCAAGATTGTGAAGAATATTTAAAGATACTTTCCCAAAGATTGTGGGTAATATTTTGGGAGATTGTTTAAGATTTTGTGGGGCACAATGACTTGGCCAACAAGCCAAATATTGTGGCAACCAAGATTTTTTCTTTCTCTCATTAGGAATCTTATTATTTTAAAAAGTCTTTTATTATTTGACAAGTTTATTTTGTTAGAAGATCTAGAATTTAGGATTTTATTTTATTCTCCTTGTGATGCCTATATAAAGTCCACATTAGTTTAATGAAAATTAATTGAAGATGGATATTTAAAAAGACACGTGTGTTGAAGTGGGTGTGGTATCCCAAGTTTTTCTCTCTCAACCCCACATGAGGTGAACATTCTATCATTTCTCTCTTTTCTTCCCTCTTCTTTCTCCTTTCTTGTATTTTATGGTTTCTTTCTATAAATCCAAAAACAACAAAATTGCATATATAGTTTCTCACACATAAACTTATCCAAAATTGCTGAAATTTGGAATAGTGGTGCAATGTGGACCCAAGAATCACCCTGTTTGAGCGCATAATTTCTGACTTACAATCATGGTTATTTTGGTAATTTCACATTGCTGCCCAAATTTTCCAGAATTTGAATTTTGGCTTTCTTTCTTCTTTCAATTTATGTGATTACCTAGTTCATCCTAATTGTAAAGTTTCAATATTTATCCAGTAAAAGGAAGATGTGTCAACTCAAGAAGGCTTTATATGGTCTGAAGCAATCACCTAGAGAATAGTTTGAAAGATTTAGAGGTGTTATGGTAAAAAATCAATACAAATAGTGTCAAGTAGATCATTCTCTCTTTTTTAAACATCACGGTGGTAAGGTGACAACTCTTTTTATCTATGTTGACGATATTTAAGTAATCGGCAATGATTAATGTGAAGTCGCCTAAAGAACCTTCTAGAAGTGAATTTGTGATTAAAGATACGGGTCAATGATACTTTGTAGAAATTGAAGTTGCTCGATCTAAGAAAGGTATTTTTCTGTCATAGAGAAAATATGTTTTGGACCTTCTATAAGACACTGATATAAATATATGATAGGCTATTAACCTTATAAAAGCCCATTGATCTAAATCACAACTTGCGAGAAGACGAGGGTGACCGGTTGATTGACATAGGGGAGATATCAGAGATTAATGGGAAGTCAATTTATATTTAATTGGTTAGACTGGACATTACATGTGTAGTTGGAGTTACAAGTCAATTTATGCATGCACCCATGATAACACATCTAGAGGCAGCTCATCAGATTCTTCTATACCTAAAGAAGAATCTTGGCAAAGGTCTCTTGAACAAAAAGACTAATCTTAGAGTTAAGGCATCTACTGATGCAGATTGGGCAAAATCCGTATTAGGCAAGAGGTCCACATCAGGTTATTACACATTTGTGGAAAGCAACTTGGTCACATAAAGGAGCAAGAAGCAACTTGCAATGGAAAGATAAAATGCAAAGGCAAAGTTTAGTGTTAGGTATTTTGTATTGTCAATGTCCATTCCAAAACAAAGTGTGTACATTTAGTGGTCATGTAGTAGGGACTTTATGTGTAATTTGTATATTTTTGTAATTCCAAATCTAGGGTCCGGGAAAGTATCAAGGACTCAAAAGCCAGGATGACCATAAACTAGAGACTCAAGCATGTGTTGAAGAATGAAAAATCTCAACAGCAAACTACCTCAAGAAAGCTAACTATTGGATTCAAAGGTAAATTGGTAAAGATTGGTAAGTTGGGTATAAGGAATAAATCTTAAAGATAAAATACACTTAAAATGAAGTGTTAGACATAGACCCAAACCCAAGGGACAAAGGCCTAGAGTTTGGACCTATAGACCAATGAACTTAAATAGACCTTTCCAAATCCTAGAGAAAGCCCAAAAAGGTTTAGATAAATGATGGAGCAAATTAGCAAAAATTAAGTAAATTAAAAAAGTGTTAAAAAAGAAAAATGGCCCAACTTAAAACGGCCATAATTTTTTATTCAAATGTCTACTCAAGACCTATAAGTACTCAAAACGAGCGGCTCAATGAACTCTTTTTAAAAATGAAAAGATCATTTATTTGAGATTCTCATAATAGCTAGTTTTTTTAGCATTTTAATAGATCCGTTGGAGGATCTTTTGGGTTGGTTTTTCAAATCTATAAATAGGGGAATAAACCCCATTGGTTTGTACAATACCTATGAATTTTTCTATAGTTATATCATTATGAATTGAAGCCAAAATATTGAAAAAAAGATCCTATGAGGTAAATTAACTTGGCATATGATCTTGAGAACTTTTTCATAGTTATATTTTTTTCAATACCTTGAAAGAGCTTCCCAAAGTTCTTAGTTACATTCTTTGGAAGAAAAAAAAGTGGGTTTTATATGGTTAAATTAGCCTACGCAGGAGGCAACTCGAAACAAGAAGAATTTCTCTTATAAGTGTTCATAGCTTTCGCCGGAGTCACCATAGACGAATTCTCACCACACTTTTCGGAGATAAGTGAAACATAGTCCATCGGAGTCACTGGGAGCGCACTTACAAGGCAGTGGATTCTCTGAAACTTGTATGTAAATATTCAAGTTTATTAATTCTCCTGTAATAGTTTAAGATAACTATTAATAAAAATTAAATAGGCTCAAAGAAGCCGATTGGATAGTGGGCGTAAGCCCGGAATGCCGAACCATTTAAATCTCTGTCTTGTGTGGATGTGCTTATTGTCCACTCTTATTATTTGGTTTGCTTGTTTAATTTTTGCTGCAATCTTAATTAATTTAAAAGTAAATCAAAGAGGGTTTAAATAGTTGATAAAAATTAAAAAAAGTTTAGGTGATCCTATTCACCCCCTCCCCTCTCACAGGATCTTTGGATCACCATTTTGGGAATTTCATTTAGATCCACGGTCCATGGGTTTGTGAGTTTCTATGGATACAAAGTTTGTTGTGCAAGTTGGTTTTTGTATCTCAATGCCTAATTTGTTTATATTGTCATATTAAGATAGCAATCAGTATTGCTCACAACCCGGTTCAGCATGACAAAAAAAAATTATTATATTGAGGTTGACAAACATTTCATCAGAGAGAAGTTGTAATCAAGAAAGATTTATACACCATTTATGAAATTAAAGAACAATCAGCATATCTGTTTCCTAGGGATTGGAGTGGTCAATACTTAAAAAATTTGTTGACAGGCTAGGTATGAGAGATATCTATGTATCCTTATAGTAGGAGGATATTTGTAAATTTACTAGATAATTCATGTAATTCTATATTTTATTGGGTACATAAATAAAATCAGTATGAGGGAGAGTAGATACTCACTCCAAACATATTTTTTCTCTTGTTACATATTTCTCTTTTTTTCTCTTCTCTTCTCTTATCCTTCTTCAATATCATTTGATCGTGATGAAACCAAGTTCAGCGGATTTCTATTATTGAGAATGACCAAAATTGATGCAGTAGCTTTACATTACCTGGATAAGGCTTATCCTATTTGGAAGCCTAAGCCTAAATTTCACCCAGGAAAGAAGAAAGGGGGTAGATGTCCACCGTAGAAGAGTATTTAAGGTTTTTTTTTTTTTTTTCAAAGTTAGCAAGTAATAAGGCTTTTTTACAACCATATAGTTTTGGGTTAGTGAGTAGTAATAT
>JAOXJP010032956.1:0-16746 GCA_025762735.1 Platanus orientalis | reverse complement strand
CATTTATACTCATAATATATATATATATATATATATTATGAATTCATTCAAATTTATACTTGATAACAGATATCATTTCATTTTATAAAAAAAAACTGAAAATGACTTTATTTTTAATTTGAATTAGCAATCAGTAAAAATCTAAATGAGTTCATTTGAACCATTACTTTATGGCTACTAGTACCTTGGAAATTTGAAATGAATGATTACATTACAGGTGGTTATCAAATAGGCTATAAGTCTTTTCAAATTATTAATAATTCATAGCTAAATTTGTAAATTTTTTTTTTTTTTGCAAAAGGTCTTGTGTTCAACTTTTAGTGACATAAATGATTTTTTATAGTAAATAATTCTTAGAATATAAATATATAGTTTTCTAAATTTTTAAAAACTAATAAAATCTTATAGCTTAATTGATAATACATTATTATAATATTTAGTTGGTCTCGAATTCAAACCTTAACCTCATCATTCATGTTTAATGAAATTCATGGGCTGACCCGAGCCCGGCCCAAGGTCCAATGAAACCCATAGGGCCGGGTTTGGGCCTAAATATTAAAAATCCCTAGGCTTGAACCCGAACTGATGTCAAATATGGTGGGCCTATGTTGGGCCTACCATGATCCGCCTTGGACCTAACCCATGCCCACCCCTAGGTGTATAGTAAGGCTGTCAATTGGGCTGGGCTAGCCTGAAGCTAGACATGTCTGGCCCAAAAAATATTCGGCTGGACCAACTTGATTTCGGGCTGAGTTGAGTTTGGACCCAACTTTTAGGCCCAAAGTTTATTTGGTCCTAGTTTGGATAGGCTCAATTTCAACCCGAGGCCCAGCCCAAACTAGCTAGCAAATAATAAGTTTATTTATTTGCTGATATTAGATCTATATATATTTATGTTCTTTATACTTTTTGGATCCATTTAATTTTAACAAATTTACTATCATCAAATAGTTCAAATGTCAACTGTTAAAAAAAAAAAAAACTCATATTATATGCATTTAGGGGAAATTAATGGCTTAAAATCAACTTAAAAACTAAGAAAAAAGTTTTATTCGGGTAGCCTGAACTTGGCCCGAAGCCTATTGTTTTAAAATAGGCTAAATTTGGGCCCAACCTTTAGGTCCACAGTTTTATTTAAGCTGAGTTCATGTTTGGATAAAACATTTTGGGCGGAGTTTGGGTAGACTTCAGCCCAGATGAGTCTGGCCCGATTGACAGCCCTAGTATATAGGGTAAAAACTGTAGAAACAGTTATCAAATGAAAAATAGGTACCAATAAAAATGGGTTTTATGGGGTTAGAATCATAAAGAAAAAGAAGAAAATGTTCAAATGAACCACATTCAAGAAACCATCATGTGTCAACCTGTGATGTGAGGGCACGGGAGGGTAAACAAATTTGGGTGTAGCAGATCCTTTCCCTTTGCAATGGGCGGGGCTGGGGCGTTGGCCATGGCTTTTAAACGGCCCAAGATCTACTAGGCTCTGTGCTGAAGATATTGGGCCCCAAGGCCAGACCAGGTGAGGCATGTCTCAAGATTGGGTTAGGCTTAGATTGTTCAATAACACACGACCAACATGGGAATTAACTCCAAATGCCAATTTGGGCCTATTCCTAGTTTAATTTACTTAACCCTAATCCAAACCAACTTAGGTCGGGCTACATTAGGTTAGGTTTAGATTAGTTGGTGGGCTCAGGGTGGCCTACGCCTCAATGTGATATACTAACAATCTCAGCGGGTGAGTTGGTTTCCAGTCGAACCAATACACTTAGCGATAACCGGGCATTAAACTTCCTTTCCATATGTAGTTCTCCGCAGCTACATTTTCTACCCCTTATAATGGGTTTTGAAGCCTAAGCCCACAGCAAAAGTGTAGAAAGCCCGAGCAATTAAAAAAAATGCCACCTTAACAAAGGTTCAATTATCCATTTTTCCCTCCTTTGAACAGTCTTCACGTATGTTGTGTGTTGTAAATTTACAATGGTCATCATTAAAGCCATGAGTCAGGTGCGATTGGCCTGAATGGCCTGGTGGGCACCTAAGCCTGACTCGTTTGGGACTGGGCTTGGGCTGAAATCCCAAGTCTATATACATAAATGGGTCTTAGCCCATCACATTTGAAGCCTGCAATAAACTTGGGCCCGAGATGTATAGGTACTTCCATCCTTTGCGAGATCTGATCACGTCGAGCAATTTAGCATAATGCACGAACAAAAAAACATGGATTTTCTTTTGTACAGACCTTGGAGCTTGTTCTGGTTCATAGCTCCTACTATGATCTAATTATTATAGAGAAAGGAATGTTAACCCTATGCATAATAATTTTATTTAGGCTGCGCGTTTGGTCGTCCGGTGGAATCCAGAATAGGATTCCATTGATTAGATGGATTCCACATATCTGGTTGGCTGGATTAGAAACCTATCGATTTCTGTACAAATCTAATGGAATCCATCTCTTTGCATTTTTTTAGTTTTCCTTTTCCATTTCAGAAGATCAGATTTGTGACTAAATCTAGTGGAAACTCCTCTCTATTATGTTGACTGTTGATCTCTTGTGAATTCCAAAAAAATTGTTTTCTATTTCTTGGCAATCAAATAACAAATAGGATTATTGCATCACATTCAATTCCTTTTCTAATCCTTTCGATTCTCTTGTACTTTTTGGATTCTCAAAATCCTTTTCTAATCCACTCAAATGTGGAGACGCAAAATTGCACTAAATAACACGACACCAGGGGTGTTTTGGTCAATGAAAAGGATAATAGAGGGTGTTCAACTAATTATCACATTTTGTTTTGACCAAAAGAGCCCCTCTGCCTGCGTTGATTAGCTTACATACACCCTATTATATTAATTGCATGTGGCATATGTACTAGCACACAATAGGATGTGATTGACAATTTAAATAGCGCATTGGAGAATTTTTTTGAGCCAAAATGTGCCTAATTAGTAGATCATATTATTTAAGGGTTAAGGGTCATTGATTTGGTGCAATGGTTGCGACTTGGGCTGTTCAGCATGAAAATGTGGGTTCGAGCCCAATGAGCAGCCACTTTGTTAAAAAACTAAAGGTTAGGTCTGTTTAAGATCTCAATTTGATGCTAAAAAATCGTAATGGTGTATATGTTTCAAGTTGTCTACTAGTTTTTCTTAAAAAAAAAAAAAAGTGAGTTTTTTTTTTTTTTTTTTTCATTTTTTTATTGGGTTCAGCCTGTTTGGCCACACAGGGCCAAAGAGAGGCCTTCTATTCGGCCTTCTATGCCGAACAAAGGACCTCTGTTCGGCCCTACGGCTAGGGCCGAACAGAGGGCTTATGTTCATCCCTGTGTGGCCGAACAGCCTAATTCCAGAAAAAAAAAAAAAAAAAAAACCGAAAAATGGAAGAGGGGTCGATCTCGCCGCGGGGGTGGATTTTGCTATCACTGCCACTGCTGGAGTGGGAAGAGGGGGGTGGGGTATGGAGAGAAAGGTTAAAAAGGTCATTTTAATCAAGGGTATTTGTTGGAATTTTGAGAAATTTTAAAACTGGGGTGTGAAGAGAAATTTGTGGGGTGTATTCAGAAGCTCCCTGCTACTAATTATCACATTTTGTTTTGACCAAAAGACCGCCTCTGCCTGCATTACGTACACCCTATTATATTAATTGCATGTGGCTATGTACTAGAACACAACAGGATGTGATCGACAATTTGAATAGTGCATTGGAGATTTTTTTTTTTTTGTCTGAAACCAAATGTGCCTTAATTAGTGGATCATATTACCTTAATGGTTAAGGGTCATTGATTTGGTGCAATGGTAGCAACTTGGGCTGTCCAACAGGAAAATGCGTGTTCGAGTCCAGTGAGCAGCCACTTTGTCCAAAAACCAAAGGTTAGGTCTGTTTCCCATCCACCCCCTAATTCGGGACCAACACTGGGTAATGACCTTTTGTTCTTGGCCATAGCCAAATCCCACAGTTAGTCTATGTCAATTTTGGCTGAAGACCCTAAGCGCAAGCCCAGTGCAATTCCATGATGGCTTGATGAGCCTGGCCCGTTAGATGTATGGGCCAAGAGTTGGGCCTGAATTGGTTTAACACAAATATTACAGGAATATAGGCTGAAACCCAGCTCAAGAAAGTAAAGATGTGCCAGCCTACAGACCAGGACCCAGGCTGCTTATAGGTGTAATATATATTCCCTAAACCTTGCTGAACTTGAGCTTTGATCCACCGTGATAGTAGTCGTCTGATAATCAAATTGATAACAGTAAGGATGCGACACACGTCCAGAAAAGTGATATTTTGGTCATTATGCAGTGTGATTTTTAGCAACTTAAAATGTGTATTAGTTGCAACTTGCAATCCAACATTCAATGGGTTCTGCCTCTAAGAACTTCAAAGTCAAAGAAGTAACATGATAGGCTTACCATAAGGAATGATCTATGGGCTGACGGCCCATTGGCTATAAGATTAGGGTTGTTGAGTTGATGGGCTGCGTGCAAATTATGGAACGTAGGGCTCATAGAGATTTGAGACCTCATGATCATTAATTAGATAGCCTGGCAGCATAGTATGATACAAAGAAGTATTTCCTTTTTAGTGTAATAATTTGAATACTTCCTTCTGATGACAAATTTTGCCTTGTATGATACAAGGAACTATGGATTCATAAGAACTTATTAGAGGTTTCACAAGTCATCATCAACGGCAGCTGTTGCTCTCTGTTGCAGTGCCATAGGTCCCAGCTCCACAGCTGTGTTTTGGCTCCTACTGGTTGAGGCAGGCATGGACAAATTGAAGGGTAGCTTGCCATTATTAAAGAGAGACTTTGGAGGAAGCTGTTCAGTTTTGGGTTTTTTGAGAGAGAGAGAGAGAGGACTTTCCCATCCTTACAGCTAGCAGTGCACAGTGTAAATACTGTAGCTTCCCTGACTACTAGTCTCTCTTAAAATATGTCTCTTCTTGCAGTAAATTGGGACTTCAAAGGCCCCCATCACTATAGCTGGCTCTGCACACATGGTAGCTGCCATGGTTGCTACTCTCTCTTTCTCAAACCTTGTTCATTTCTTGTAATAAATTGGAAATAACCCAATCCACCTTTGCGGGAGGCAATAACTCTCTCCCTCTCCCTCTCCCTCTTTTAAGGATAATTCAACATGAAACTCAACCAGGTCGAACTGTCAAACCGACTTGAATTGACCAACAAACTCATTTAATAGAGGTTTGATATTTAAAAATAGGGTTAATTACATAATGCCCCTTGGACTATTAATATAAAGATTCCTCCATCGGTTATAAAAAATATTGTAGATTCCCTTTGATCGATAATGTTGATTTATGAAAACACTCTGCCGCCATCTGTCTGGTAGTAAAGGGAAATTATATTCGCACCTCAAGTTTTTGTAAGCACACCTCCAAAATTTATAAGCACACCTCCGTAAGTTCCAATTATACCCTTATCTATTTTTAACCCCTCCTTGCTATGTTTTAATATGCACACCTCCATTTGAAATTCCTTCCAACCCATGTCCAACGTTCAACTGTTCCCTCCCTCGCTACCTTCTTCCTTCTTTTCTCCAATCGCTTCAACTGTTCCTTCTCTCCTACCAGCGTCACCGACAATTGAATCATGCCTCTACGATGACAGCAGAACTTACCATCAACTTCTAGCACTGTTGGTGCCACCATCCATTGGTCAGATAATAAATTATTTTTTTTGTTAAAAAAGATCTTCAAAAATACCATTCAAAGAAATTGATTGGAAAAATTTACTTTAAAGACTTTAAATTTAATTAAATAAAATTTTTATTTAATTTTTTGTGGTTTTTTTTTTTTTTTTTTTTTTTTTTCAGTTTTTTTTTTCTTCCTCACGGTATGTTTGGCCAGACCAGACTGAACTCCTTAAGGCATGTTCGACACTGTGATGTCGAATAAGCTTGAAGGAGTTTGGCATCACCATGCCAAACACCTTTAGGCTTGTTTGGCATCGCATTGTCGAACATGCCTAAGATTGTTTCTTAATTTTTTTAGTATTTTTTACTTCATTAAATATTTTTAATTTTTTTAAAGAATTTTTTAATACCTCTAGACACTATTTTAACATCTGATTCTTGGCATATGACAGATATGGAGGCCGATCATTCACAAGTGGCATCAACCGCATTTGCGTGATGGCGTAGGGTTGAGGGGGTCTCTCAAGTTAGGGGATAGGTGTGATAGACTTGGTAGTGGGTGAGACCGTACCTACTATGGAGCTAGTAGCAGTGTCGCAGCCGCCGCCGACCCTCAAAGTTTTTGGAGCTCTAGAGGACCCCACCCTATTAGATAGCTATTCCACGCATGCCATATCATTGATCTGGTAGCATGGGGTATTTATTTGTTATTTTATGTATTTTGTTATTTATTTGTGCTATTCCATACATGTGTACTATGTTAGCATTATTATTTTTTTCTTTTTTAGGAGCTTGAGCCGCTGAAATGTATTAGCCATGCGAACAAGTTTGATGAGTGGCAAGTAGAGGTCCAGGGTGTCTAGAACTCTAAATTTATGGAGTTGGTGAGACAGTCGAGTCTACACCCCTTAGTGCATGCATTATACCGATCCGTCAACCGGGTAGTCATCTCTGCTTTTATTGAGAGTTGGTACCCTGAGACCAACACATTCCACATGCCATTTGGAGAGCTGACGATCATGCTTGATGATGTCTACACTTTGCTTAGGATTCTAGTGACAAAGACCCCTATTCAGGTTGAGTCAACCCAGTTACCTAGCGTAGTGGCTGAGAAACTACTAGCCGAGCCACTAGGGGTTATGGTGGAGGAGGCATAGGAGGAGTTGGATAGGGCACGGGGTCAAGTAGTGAGGATGGAGTGGTTGAGGCTCAAATTTTCAGGGGTTACTGATACCTAGAATGAGGATCAAATTGGATATGCTGCTAGGGGCTATTTGTTGTATATTTTGGGGTGTACGCTGATTCTATATAAGACGTGTACACGGGTGCCCATTTATTTTTTTTGCATTGCTGCAGGACTTAGATAAGGTCCATATATACGCATGGGCTGCTAGAGCATTGGCTTATATTTATCGTCAACTTAGGATTGCCAGTCGAATTCAAGCTAAGCAAATGACATGTTATGTTACGTTACTCGAGGGATGGATTTACGAGCACTTTCTTCCCTTATAGCCACATCGTAACATAGACTACCTTGATCGCTAGCCACGTGTGCATCGTTGGAGGCTACGTAACGAGAGGGGGTCCCTTTAGGACAACTTTAGGGCTTTATGAGAGACTATTGATGCATGGGTGATTCATGAGGTATTATTAGTTATTTTTTAAAACATTTTTAATGTGTTATTGATGTATATCTTAGTAAATGTTGGTAGTTTATAACAATCCTGTCTATTTTAACGTATATTTTATCTGGTTTGTGCAGGTGAGATGGACACCATACACCGATTGTAGGGAACATGCATTCTAGGACATTGCATACTTTCATGGGTTATTGAGCTGCTTGAAAATCGTGGAGCCTTACCATCCCATCCGTGTCCTACGGTAGTTTGGGTGGCACCAAGTCATCCCCTTCACTCCTATAGCCCCTACTCGAAGTATTCGGGGTGTGTCCGCTGGCATGTATCGGCTAGTATATGCATATTTGGAGCAATTCCGGGAGGTGTAGGAGAGCCACATGCTATCTGATATGCATAGATTTGTGCCAGTCGGGTACCCCTCTGAGTGTGCCATTGATTATAAAGAGTGGTATCAGCGTGTGTCCCATATACACCTACAAAATCCACTCTATCAATCTAGTGGTGCACCCCAATCACCAATGCAGGGTACCATACTCATCGATATTGTCATCTAGATATATCGTTTAATGTTTGCATGTCTATGTTAATTACTTTTTTAATCATTGAAAATGTATTCTTCCTAAACTTCTTGGTATATTTTATTTCAGCGCAATGAGCGTGCATTATAGATTGTTTAGTCTCTTATAGATGATGGTATCGAGGAGACGTCGAGAGATAGATTAATCAATATATGATGTTATATACGACTGGTATTATGAGATGGCATTGACATCGTGTCTCCAGATCCCCATGCCCCATCTTCATCAGCTGCACAACGCCCTGATGCTCCTCTACGCGCTCCATAGGCTTCAGCTCGCACTACTCCACAGGCCCCACCTCCTCTTCCTAGGGCTCTTATAGATGGTGGCAGTGGCAACCAATATATGCGGAAGAGGACGCAATGCAAGGGATGACCCCATATACGTATATTTACTATTTTTTTGTATTGTATAGGGGATGGCCCCCTACATACTTTGTATTTCATTATATTTTGTAATCCTTTATATGATCACATATATTGAAACACTTTATATGTAATGAACAGTTGTTTTCTTTGTGTTAGTTCTATTACACAACATCTTGTCTTTATTATGTTTTGATTGCAATTAATAGTCTTAAACATCAAAGGCCGATAGACTGATGATTTCGAGAGGGGGACTATTGGATGGAGATGAGGCTTTGAAGGGATGATTGCCATATAACATGTAGGGCCCATCATGGAAAATGGATGGTGAAGAGGATGTTTGAATGTGAGGATGTGGAGGCACCTTAGCTATACACATGTGAGCTGAGTTAGCCTCCTCTCATTGGCCAAAATGGATGGAGGGTTGGATGAATGTCATGTGGCAAGGGGGGATAGATGAAGGGTGGAGGTAAGGAGGTGATTTTCAAGGGCTTAAATGGAGTTTATGGGATCAATGACCACTCATCAAACGGGGGCTTGAGATGATGCCAAATTAAAGGCCTTAGCTCAAATCCACTCTCAGGATATTTTGGGGAGCATTTATGAGAGCATTTAATAAGGGGAGAGAATTCCTTGGAGGTTTCCTAATGAGGGTTATTTGGTAGAAAAATAGACTGAATGGGGGTGATGATGGATTTAGGTGATTAGGGCATATTAAGCCTCCGATGGTCCTAGCTTGGGTGAATCTTTTAAAGGTCTCAGAATTAACGAAGTTGGCTAGTAACTGTTCTAAATTTAGATGTTCATAGAATTTCTAGGAGCTGTCCAGAGAATTTCATTTTGTTACTGAGGATTTTGAAGAGAATCATGGTTAGAGGGTGTAGGATTTGATTTGGGGTCATTTAGGAGACTGGGAAAATTCTTATGATTCATTGAGGTCGATACGGAAGCCCCCAAAGTAAAAAAAAAAAATTACCTTTTTTAAACTTTAATTTTTTTGTTTTTTGCCTAAAGCTTGTTCGACATTACAGGTAAACATGTTCAGCATCACAGTGTCAAACAGGCTTAAGCCTATTTAGCCCTGAGATGCCGAACAAAAATAGGAAGGTTTTTTTTTAACAGGCTTGAGATGCCAAACAATAAAATGAATGAATACAAAATATATATAAAAACTTCCAATTTCATTAATATATCAAAAAATTACATGAGTCATAGTAAGTGATTTTTACATGATCCCAAAATATGACTAGAATGATACAATACAATAGATGTGCAACAAAAAAATCCATCAATCGTCGCTCAAGTCTATAGACTCCTGTGTTACAATACTCAAGCTGACAACGAATCTAAACTCTTCGATCCTTCCTCCATATGATGGAAGCGCCCAACCGGACGCGTTGTTATATCTATATCTATACCAAAATGTAACCATGGGGGGATTGGATAACTCGACATCAGGATACCTGGACAAAGTGGTTTTCGTTAACGAAACCAATGGTAATTTCTCTTTGAGTGGCAGAAGCGATAAGATCTGATCTAAGTGAGAAGAAAGTGAGGCATTAATGCACAGCCAAGTAATATAGGACAACATCATAGTGCGATGCAATCAGATGTCCACACTCCAACATGGTCATCTAGTGATTGTATGGTGCATTATCATTGAAATATACTAATAAATATCTAATATCCTTCACTCTCTCGGATGACCCATATACTTGTTCATACAAGGGGTCATGGCTGTCCAACTCGTACACCAGATTCTCTCTAACCTGTGCCCAATTATCCTCTCCAAATCCCATCAATCTAGTGATGGCCCTAAAGCCACAATGCTCGTCCGCTACCATATCTATAGCACTCCTGATATAAGGCCAAATGCCTTCTAGGAAATAGCACATATAATACAGTGAGGAAGCCCATCTAGATGAACTCGATCAAATAACCTACAAGAAAAGAAGAAAACATGTTATGCCACACAACGGTTGAATTAATTCATCACTTACACAATAATGTGTATATTTGTTACATTTTCCTTCTATCTCCTCTATTACGTTTGTCTCACTGACTATACTTGGGTGACTTTAGTAGTGGTGGTTTCTGCTAGAGAATAGCTATCCTATAATGATGACACCCTCTCAAATGCTGATGGATCACGTCGCATGGATGTGTCTATGTTGGTATGTAGGTGACCTCGGGTATTTTTTTAACTTCAGGTTCCTTGATGTGTGTGTTGTTCAACGTTGCTAACTCTCGCAACTTCTGAAGCATTTGTAGTTTAGTGGACTGATTGGATTTGTTGAACCATTGTAAAAAAAATTTCATATCTGTTGCAGCGTCTAAATCATGGCTTGCAGGGCAAGTGGGAGGATGCATGTCAAGCTTGCACCAATGAGCATGTACTGACTCAAGTGCAATGGGACACCTCTGCCTACTATTGTCAGCATCCAAATTTTGACTCGGGTCATGTGATAGGATAAAGACAACATAACAGCATTTAGACATCAAGACTCTAAGCACCCTTGGCTTAGGAAGAGCGAACCTAGACTCTAGGAAGTAAGGCATTCCCAAAGAGGTCTTCCCAGATACTGCATTCACAAATAAACTAATCAAAGCACCTCATTACAGCCCAAAAAAGCACAATTTCTAGACAAACCCTAATATCTCTTAAAAGCACCAACAGGACTTTGAGGGTCCACATTTTAGAACCCCATTCATGTCATCGGTAAGTTTTCCACCTCCTATAAGCCTTTCTCCTGTAAAGCATCACAGATGAAAAAATTACCATTTTACCCTTTTTACCTCCAAAGGCCCAGAACTCACTAGCTATCATCCAGATCATTGAATTTTTATGCCTACATAAGCCTTCTTGTCATGAAGCATCACAGGCAAAAGAATTCACATTTTCACCTTTTTCGACCCGTAGGCAAAAACTTACCATTTTACCCTTTTCACTCAAAGAATCTACCCCTTGACCCTTAAAGGATCTTTGGAGTCTCTCCCATGGTCCAAATGGTATAATTTTAGATCCTACGCATCCTTGAGTCTCCTTATTCTAAGGAACTCATCACAAACCAAACATTGCTCAAGAACGGCAATAGCCAATCTCTCAATCTATGATAACCCTGACCAAGAAATGACATTTGCTAGAGCTCTCAGAAACTCATCTGATCTCTGAATCTAGAAAGGTTAGTCACCATATCTCAGCCTCAACCTTAGCTTTAAATCTCCAAGTCTAAGAAGAGAATTTCAAAATCTTGAACCTCTAAGAAATCTCAAATCCTCCCTAAAAGGTCAAAAGGTTGTTTTCCCACTTTTTGCTCTTATGGAGCTAGAATATTCTCCAGACCTCCAAATCAGGATCAGTAGGTGTCCATTTTTTCATAATCGTGAGGCCTTTGAAAAGTTGTCTAAGGAGCAAGAACTTTCAAAAAATCTATCTGTCAAGATTCCCTCAAATACTCCAAAAAAGTGCGATAAATCAGGTCTAAAAATCAGGTACTCAACCGACTCCCGGGAGTGCATCTAAATAAGAATTTCAGATAGCCAGTGGCCACACCACTATAAATTCAAAGTCTTGAAACTATTAGATCCACGTTAATTTATAGAAAATCCATAGCCCAAGCAATCATTTCTGCCAAACCTAAAAAATGTGTGTTGTGTCCGTATTTGGCACGTGGAATGCCCTGAAAAGTTCTCTTGGACCTGGAATACAGCAAGGTCAGAGGTATTTTCTCAGTTTCATCCCTGAATTCAATAAAGCAGTTAACAAACTCCTGGTTTAGGAAATGTCTGGTCATTCAATTTCACCCAGCTTCAGATAGCTACAGAAACCCAATTTATTCAAGCAACGATGCTTTGAAAACCCTCGACAGCTGCCCGGAGACCCAATGACCAATCTCTCAACTCCTATAGCTCCGATACACCTCAAGCTTCAAAGCCCCCAGATACAGCCTAAGACGGCATTTTACAAAAAAAATTAGCAGCATTCCCCACCCAATTTTATCAAATTGCTCAAAAAATGGTTTTTAACCTAATTTCCTGCTAGGGTACAGTAATCTCGTACTCAGAAGTTGTGAATCACTTGAACCTGGGGTCATATCCCTAGGCCACCCTTGGATCAATTTTACCATCTTGCCCACTCAAATTACATCTAAGGGCTTTTTAGGCCAAAAGAACCCTAATTTTACCCCTTACCGTTTTTGTAATTTGGTTCTAACTAAACCAGTACAACTGGAGCATCTATGACTTCTAAAATTGACACTAACTAGGCCAACCTCCAAGCTCAAGAGCTCATGAGGAGTGGCGGCAGAGAGAGGGTTCAACAAAATCAAAAATCAGATATTATTCAAAATGAGCTAAAAGATGAGATATTTTACATTAAATGCATTCTCATCTTTAAGCTTTTTTTGGCAACCTTTAGATTGGAATCTTCCAACCCTCTCTTTCACTCTCCACCCTTAGATGATTGGTTTAAATTTCAAATCCCCATAGAGTCTCTCATAGCCCTTTATTAGGCATCCCATGCATCTCCCTTTAAGTTTGAAACCAATGAGAGTATGCTAAAGGGCATCTCCCATGTCACCCACATCTCCCTCTCCATCCACCCTTAATAGGACACCCCCCATCTCACCATTCACTCAACAAACACAAACCTAATCTAGCCCTCTAGACAGCCAAATCACTCATCCATGCCCCTTAGCCTAGATTAATCCCCACCCTTCACCTAGATTGAATCCTAGCCCTCCACCTAAATTAGGATAGACATCATCCTAGCCCTCCATCTAGAAAACCTTATCCACCATCTTAACCCTCCATTTCACCAATTTGGGGCTTCATTCAAGGTTAGGTTGGCAACAAAAACCCTAAAGCCCTAAGAGAAAAAGAGGAAGAAGAAGAAGAATTGTGCAAAATCCTTCAACCCCAAGGCAAGGTAAGCCTAAACTCAGCTCAAATTCATCTCCCCCATCCAATATATGTTAATTAGACTACTATTATGCTGTCCAATTCATGCTAGAACACTGCTCTTATTCGGGTACACAGTAGAAGCTCAACAGCCTCTACTTGTTCTTATTTTTTGCCAATTATAATGTTGATTTTCGTATGATTTTTGTAGAGGGATGTTTGAACCCAAATTTTATTATGTTAAACTAGACACATGTATGATGTTTTGTATTTAATTTCATGAATTTAGGAGTTGTGGAAGGCCTCGAGATGGCCCCCCAAACAGACTCTAAAAAATAGGTCTTTTGAGACTTAGTTTTAATGAATATTTGTTGATTTTAGTTTGAATTTTCTATGCATGATCTTAAGTTCAATTTTTTATATGATGTTCATATATATCTCCCCTGTTAGCATGCTTAATTTCAGGGTTTTTTCAAAACCCTAAGAGCTCCAAAATCGAGAAATTCAATTGTTGGATTTTCTCCCAATAACTAACTTCTATTTTTTAGTGAATTAAAAAACAGGCGTTGAATAAATAGGCATCAGGAGAAAAATCAGGCGTTGAGATCTAGGACCCACCCCAGGGAGCCCTAATTCTTCTCCAACCCTGTCCCAAGGTATTTCTGACCTCTGAGAGTCACCCCTGTGCATGTACACCCCTGTAGGCCCTTATTTATGTCCCAACGTCTATTTTTAAAAACAGGTGTTGGATGAAAATTCAGGCATTGGGATGACTTTCAACCATTAAGCCTGGGCCTTAAAAATCATCTTTTTCAAAAATTGTCTAAGTATGAGTCAACCCTAGGAATAATGTCAAGACCCAAGAGAGACCCCACCCCTCTAGGCCCCATTGTGGTGGCCCAAAAACCTTAGATTGGTTGTTAGTTCAGCACCTAACGCCTGTTTTTTCCTAAATTAAAATTCAGGCATTGAACAAATAAGCGTCAGACCAAAAAACAGGCGTTAGGCTTGTGACAGATAACTGCATGGCTCATTTTGGGAGATCATATCTCCACGTGGCCTATACCTAAGACCTCTAAAGTTACACAGTGTGACCCTAGAAGATTTCCCTTTCCTCAAATCATGGGTCCTATAGTTCTAGGACCCACCAAACCACCTTAAAAGATTACATAAAGGTGTTAATCTGATCAGATTTTCCAATGCCTATTTTTCATCTTGAATTAAAGTTCAGGCGTTGGAAAAACAGGTGTTGAGATAAAAACAGGCGTTAGGCCTGTAAACCAGAAAAATAAATTTCTTCCCTTTTCTGCCCCTTCTTTTAGGGTTAACATCTAACCCTAAAAAGTCAACCAACAAGTCATTTAGAGGGGTCCATCATCCCTTTAAAGACCTAACCCATAAGGGGTCCCCTACATCTAGAATTAGACAAACTTAAGAATAGTTTATGGACTGTTCATAAGCCAACACCTATTTTTTCAACGCCTGAATTTAATTTAGGATGAAAAACAGGCGTTGAGAGCAAAAACAGGCGTTAGGCCTGAAAAAAATTCATCTAACCTCTAATTCAAACTAAATGAAGTTTAGACATTCCAATTCACATTTAACAAAGCACGGATGTATACATAGAATTAAAACTCATATGAATGAGAAAAACCGCCCTAAAAAGGCGAGAATTTGGGGTGCCTAACACCTTCTCTAAGTGCAACCAAACAACTTACCATAAATCTCAAGAACTCAGACCAATACTAGGAGTTAAACCCTAGACTTCCAAGTATAGATTTCTTCTCTTCTTTGAAGAAGAGAATCGATGTCCAACTCAGTCAATTAACCCCGAGTTGGTGGCGACTCCAGACAAAAGCACCAAACCTCTCGCACGAGAAAAGGGCTTGGCACCCAAACCCTACAAAGAGACACCAAAGCAGGCATCTTGCCCCGGTGCCCGCAGCGACCTGAAGGGTCCAGATCCAGAAGTGGGTACACCGATGTCCACAAATGGCGACTCCTCTAGGGAATCATTTAATCTCCACATGCATGAGTTTTAATTTATGTTTATTATTTGCTTTCTCACATGACTACTTGCTTTTCTCACCTGTTTATTTGTTTTCTCACATGCCTACTCGCTTTGGATTAGACTTAGGTAATTCCATTAGTTAGTTAGGATAACACTCCATTTTTAACAATCACTCCAAATTTACATGCATAAGATAGAAAACATGCTCACATAGCTTTTGGGCAGCTTGAATTAGTTAGTTAGGATCAAAATTCACATTTGAACAACTTATAAGCAACACATCTCTATTATTTTATATTTTACACAAAATGAGCCCAAGGACATGACATTGCACCAATACATCATGAGCCCTTATCTAAGTCATTACCCACCAATGGACCGACATTGGATCACCACATAGGATGGGAACAACGTCTGAGCAGTGGTTGTTATGTCAGCGCGGTCATTCTAAGTTACCCAAGCCAGTTACCACTCTATGATCCGATCTTTTTCGATGAGGTGTTTCGACTGGTACACTTCATCTTTTAGAATCTCAAAAAGGATGCATATTTAGTCATTTTTAGGTTAGAGTTTTTAGGCTACACTCAATAGCTTAGAGGTTTAGCTTTAGGTTTGATTGTCGTGATTTTGATTGCTTGCATAATTGTTTAAATGGAACCAGGAATTCATGTCCGATTTTATAAAACTAGTCCAAATTATTATTTTTAGATAATTAGGCCTGAATTTTACCTTTTTGTTAAAATTTGAATATATTTCACCTCCTTTTGCATAATATAGGTAAACGCAATAGCATACATTATGTAGACATCTCACAAATGAACCACCATGAAAAAAATAAAGAAATGAATAAAAGTCATCCTCAAATAACTAAAATGCATAACTAATCCGATGTCCAAACATCTTTTAAGCAAAAACAAAATAAAAACCTCAAAATATGCCCAAGTCATCAAGGTTAATATGTACAACACATCACCAAAGAATGTTTAATTACACCCCCTTAATAAAAAAAAAGGAAATAAAATAAAAAAGAGTCTAATTTCCAATCACTCATCCGAGTTGCTGCCCACGTAATCCATTGTCCCCTTCCTAGCCCTCTGCTTTACCCTCTTCCTAGAGTATGAGTGGCCAACACCATATCGAACTTTATCATCACCATGGGGTGGAACATAGGCGCGTCTCCACACAGTCAAAACAGGACTGTCATCAATCCATAGGGGAACGACCTCCACTACGCCACCAGCCACCAGAGTAATCTATACCTCAGGCTCTCTGCCAGTCTCAGGCTCCCTCATAGTCTGTTCCCCGCCAACCTCCGACTCTCCCGTGGGTTGCTCTCTCTCAGGCTATTCATCCTCATTCTGCTCTCCCCCTAGTTGTTCCACCTTAGGCTCAGCATGAAGCATCTTAGTGTCTCCAGCAACACCTCCCATGTCTCCTGGGAAGGGGATCTGTCTTTGTAACTATAAAACCAAAATATACATGTCAAAATCATAAAAAGATAAATCAAAAGATAAACAATAACAAAATAAAACAAAGTTGTGATATGATTACCTCCTCTACCTCAGCTCGGTGTGCGGCCTTCATGGCCGCAACCTCAATCAGAT
>JAOXJP010032945.1:0-16747 GCA_025762735.1 Platanus orientalis | reverse complement strand
GACATCACCTGGAGGAGCCCCATGAATGGTGGCTCCAGGCCCGGAGTAAATAGTCATGTCACGTCGCAGAGGATATCGACCCCTTGTATCATGTTTATGAGCGTTGAGCTGAACCCCATCCTGCAAAACCTTGAAGCTGAGCCAAGGGCAAGCTTAGCTGGAAAAAGCTATTGGTTCAGCTGGGCTCGTTAACAGTCTTAGGTGGGACATAGGAGAGCTCCCACAGTGCGAATTGGAACCATCAGATGACAGTATCTACTTCATCTATCACTCACAAATTGACGGCAACTGCACACAGTCAAAGTTATCATGCCTCAAAACACCGGTGCCTAATGTCTAGTTGTCCAAATCTATCCGGTACATCGACCTCCAAAAGTCCCAACACAAGGGCCTGATATCGTCTACGACGCCCCCCTCTGTGATGCACGAGGGCCAAGGCAGAAGTGGGGGGGGAATCAATTCACTTTTGGAGATGTCACTTCACCCCCCAAAAGTGAATTGATTCCCTCCCTCTGTCTCAGCTCCTGAGTGTCGCAGAGGGGGGCAGCGCAGACAATATCGCCCGTAGGATATGACTGTATAAAACATGATAATTACATAAACAACTAAAATATATAAAAATAAATTAAGATATAATTAAAATCATTATAAATATCTAAAGAAGAGAGAGGATGTTCTGTCCGGAATGTACCTTCGCCCCTTCACAGGGGGTGTGGGCCCTTTCGGTATAAAGAATCACACCTCTACCAACACAACGAAAAAACACACACACACATGAAGAGAAAGGAACTATGATAAATGTATTATAACTTATAAAATAAATAAGATGACTTAAAAGTCGTATGTTATCATAGAGATTCCGCAAACAGGAATGGTTAATGTGTAATTTAATGCCAATAACCAAGAAGTTAGTCACAATTTTGCTAAATAAAGAATTGGTTCACCAGTATTTTTAACTCAATACTTTAGAAATCCGTTTTATTTGTCTAATACATGATTTTCAATTGTTTGGTGATTTATAAGCTTTTTTCAAAAAAAAAAATCAGCAAATTTTTATGTATGCTAATAAATGAGAAAAGGTTTTCTAGTTGGGTCACCTGGATTTATTCCTAAATTGATAAATTGTTCTTTGCATTTGTATTAGACAAAACCACTGTAGGGATTCTGTAACATCTAAACCAACTCTAATTTTGGCATACTTCCTCCATTTACGACTTTGTCCAGACAGGATTGGAATCAATCTGTCGACTTCCTTTGTCAGGTTTATAACCACATTCTCCTTCTACTCTACCAGGAGTCCATGTAACTGAATCCATATCTTCATATGCTTCAGTCCATACTTATGGAAGGGGCCAAGGTTGGTTGACTTCATTGGAGAATAACTAGATCATTGTTGTAAAGCCGGGAATCATAGACAGTAGACAGAGACATGGGAAACCCTCTCTGGAAGATCTCAATCCCGCTGTGGAAAACCAAAGCAGCCAATCTGTGGTAATCAAAAGCTCCCGATAGGTGGAGAGATCTCAAAAAGTGATATTGTGAAGGGAGCAATCATATCCAGAGGCAGCAAATCTCAAACAAATCAAAGCAAAACAGGGTGGAATCAATAGAAAATATTGTGGATCTCCACAAACCCTACTGATCTGACACACTATCTCACAAATCCCCAATAAACAACGGTGGAATCAAGATAAGTTTCTTTTCAAATCACAACAAATGGAAGGAAATCAACACTAGAAAGGTAAGTAAATCTATATGTTATTTCAAATCTTTTCAAATTATCATTTATGCATATCAAAAATACAATAGCAATTGAAAAAAATATCATACATTATTCTCCCTACCATGTTCAATCTGCAACACAATTCCAAAGTGTCTGACTAGTAGATACTTTAGAAGATGGACTCTGAAGGTGGGACAAGCCTGAGTAAGTCACCCTCTCCCAATGAAGAAAACAACACGAGATCCTCTGATGAATAAGAGATCCTCCTACAAGAAATGTGCAACCTATGGACGGAGGATGACTAGGTTGAAGTGGATAAGAAGACTAGAGACTTGAAATATGTAAAATGGGATCTGTGTGTACTCGGGAAGGTGATTACTGACATGGATTAGACATGAACAAAACAGACTCAAGGATATACATTTTCTAAATTTACCATCAAATCGAAATCCAGAGAGCACTGGAAGGGCAATCATTGGCTTACAACAACCCAATCTTGATCCAAAGATGGAGACCGGGAATAAGCCTAAATGAAATCAAATTTGAAAAGCTAGAGTCTTGGGCACAAATCTATAATGCCACATTTGACTATCACACTGAAGCAACCGTAAAAGACCTCTCTGCGAAAATTAGAAGCTTCAAAACTTTCAATAAAAGGGACCTGACTAATAAATACATAAGAGTGAAAATTGGCCTTAAGCTCAAAAGGCCTCTCAGACTCAAGCTCTCCTTCATTCGAGATAACTTATCAGACCTCAAACTCAATCTGATATATGAGAAAATACCAGACTTCTGCTATTATTGTAGCATCATAGGCCATGAAATAAAAGACTGTGAAAATTGGTTTCATGACAAATCTAAAGGTCTATTGGTGGAAGCCATACAGTCTAGAAGAGGCTTTGGTAAGCAGATCAGGGAAAAACCAAGTCTGAGAAGGAAATTCGACCATAAGCAAGGCCAGATGACCATTAATGTCCTGCCTCACCAAATTTTGGTTAAACCAGAAAAAGAGAGATGAGCTCATCGGAAAGTCATGGATCTCTGGCAAAGGAAACTCTAGAGAGAAGGAGGTGAGTTAAACTAGATTGGAAACGAGTTGGAGACTAGCCATCGAATCGGACATGCCGACTTAGTGGGCCATTTCCTATCCCCACGGCATGAAATCAGCAAAGAATTACCAGCTAAGGTAAGTAAATTCACTGAAATGGCTATGAAATTCTGGCTTAGAAAACACAAGATAATCCAACAGCTCTTTGAAGAAATCAATGCATATAACGAAAACTATAGCAACACAAAATTAGTAGAATTTTAAAAACATACCATGGAAGGAGAAACAAGCTGGCAAGGGGGGTGGGAGACCAAGGATTACGACATTCAAGAGCTTACCAAAGAAAATGAGCAGTGAACAAATCACGTTAGGAAGAAGACAATCCAGCTTGACCTGATCCCCTATAAGGAAAAAAGTAAAATATTAGATCAAGAAAGGAAATAGGGAGAAAATTCAGTTGCAGATCGAAAAGGGAAAAAGAAAATGGATGATTCGCCTAAAGAAAAAGGAAATGGAACCCTATTTGAGCCATATAAAGGGGGAATAAAAACAAATGAACCTGTTGACCCCAAGGAACCAGGCTGAAATGAAACAAATCCAGTGGAACTGAGTAAATTTACAAAAATGCCCCCATCTTCGTTTGAATCTGAAATGGAATTCACTGGTCGTACCAGTCCAAAGTCAGGGGATGCATCAGATACCACAATGTATGTTCCTTTCAAATTTCAAATGAAACCAAAAGCGAACAAAAAACTGAAAAAGAAAAACAAATGGACAAAGAAGAAATAGATAAGATGGATAAGACATACAAGAAAAGTTGACAGAGATAGTGAACAAGAAAACAAAATTCGGAGAGGTTTCAGCCAAGGAGACAAAGAAGAGCAAGAAAGAGGATACTAAAGGAAGCATGGATACAATTGATTACATTGATAAAATCTTCCCAAAGGTAATTTGAAACCCCTAAAGTTTCAATTTATTCTATACTTGGCATCAGGTATGTTTATTATTTAAGTTTTGTCTGTACTATTCTCATTATTTCTCAAAAAAAATCTAGATGGAAAATGGGTAATAACAAAAAGTATTAAAAAAAAACAATAACAAATTATATTCCCATCCAATTAAAATCAAGCTTCAAATTTATTGTAAGAAAAAAAGAGGAGAAAGAAAATATAGGAATAAACATAAGAAACTAGAAAACTTATAAACACACATAATCATATTACTGGAAATCATAACCCTATAAAATAACTAGAAAAATGATTAAAAAAGAAATTAAAAATGTGGAAGACCTTCAAAATAAACGGGTTCAGGTGGTTGTACCTCAAGAGCTAGATGAAGATTATGGTCTGGAACTGTTAAGCAATTGGGCAATCCTAGATAGTTTGAAAACTAAAGTTCCAAATAAGAATTCAAAACTTGGAAATTATCTTCTTGTCAAAAACCAAGTGTCAAAGTAACAAATTTAGGAAAAAAGCGAACAAATGAATGAAACTCTTATAGCTTAAGTGCAAATGGACTATCTGGTGGCTTAGCACTATTATGGAAGAAAAATACAAACTGTGATATTAAAGAAACGAGCAATAGATATATCATAAATCAAAATAATTGGACATGCATCTTGATTTATGGTGAACTTGATAGAAAATATAGAAGAGACTTCTTTAGAATTCTAAAAGATGAAATTAGAAGAATAAATGATCCACTATTATGTATAAGTGATTGGAATTGCATATGAAAAAGAGAATATAAAATAGAAGGACAAAGAACCCCAACGTGGGAATTAAATGACGCAAAAGATATCGTAGAGCAATGAAACTTACTAGACTTAGGCTTCATCGGACCACCTTATACGTGGATTAAGAAATACCCGGAGATAATAAAAGAAAGACTAGATAAAGGAGCAGTAAACTTAGAATGGAAAATTATTTTCCTGAAGCTATAATCTAAACTTAATACCTATAGGCTCAGATCATGCCCAATTATTCTAGATTTATTCTCACAAAAAACAATTTTTACCAAGACCATTTATGTTTGAATAGATATGGACCCAAGATAAAAGGTGTAAAGAAATAATAGACAAAGATTGTGGAAGAATACATTATGGAACAAAGCTAGAGAAAATACAAAGAGACTTAAGAAGATTACCATACACATTGAAAAAGTGGAACAGAGAAGTGTTTGAAAATATACACAATCAAACAACATATATTAAAAAAAATTGAAAACATTATATACAAAAAATACAACCAAAGAAGACTTAATAGAAATAAAAAAATTTAGAAAAGAAAATAGAAGAATTAGCTAAAAAGGATGAAATTTTTTGGGCATAAAAATCAAAGATAAATTGACTAAAATAGGGCGATAAAAATACAAGATTTTTTCACATGTCTAGAATGAAAAAAAGAATGATAAATAAAATATTGGCTTTGCAAAGATTGGATGGAAGATGGTATAAAGAGCACAAAGATATAACAAATGAAATAAATAACTACTTCAAGAAACTAATTAACTCCAATAATCCAATTGAACAGGAAATTGAGAAGGTACTAGAACACAACCAAGTTACATTAACAGAAAACTCAAAAAAAAAAAAAAAAAAAAATTAATAACCTATTCAATAGGGAGGAAATCAAAAGAGCTATCTTTCATATGAGCAAATTAAAGGCACCAAGACCAAATGGATTCCAAACGGGATTTTATTAAGAATATTGGGATGTAGTAGATGATGATATAACATATGTTATTTTAGAAACACTAAATAACAATAAAATTATAAAAGATATAAATAAAACTTTCATTACTCTAATACCCAAGATAAAAAAAAATTTGAAAAATGTAACACAACATAGACCCATTAGCCTACGAAATGTATTCTATAAAATATTATCAAAAATTCTAGCAAATATGATAAAAAATTTAATAAATGACATAATATCACCAAACCAATGAGCTTTTATTAAGAATAGGAACATAACGGATAATATCATAATAGCACATGAAATATTAAGGTTTATGAAAACAAATAAAAAATAAGAATATAGTATGGCTCTAAAACTAGATATAAGCAAGGCTTATGACATGGTATAATTGAAATTCCTAAAAAATATTAGGAAAATGGAATTCAATAAAAAATGGATAGGTTCGATTATGGATTGTGTTTCATCAGTTAGTTATTGGATACTAGTTAATGGCTCCTTTGGAAACCAAATTACCCCCAAAAGAGGTTTGAGGCCAGGAGATCCAATATCACCATATGTATTTCTTACATGTATGGAGGGATTATCATCTAACCTTAGAAAAATAGAAAATGATAGGGATATTGAATGAATTAACATCAAAAGAAATAATCCAATCATAACACACATTTTTGCAGATGACTGTTATATATTTAATAAAACTAAAGCAAAATGTGCAAGAAACATAAAAAAAATTTATAGAGAATTTCAGTAAAGTATCAGAACAAACAATAACTTATGAAAAATCATAGCTAATCTTTAGTAAATATACTCCCAACTTAGAAAAAATCATCACCAAAAAATAGGAGTAAAGCAAGCACGTAACCTAAGAAAATGCATGAGACTACTATCTAGCATAGGGAATAACAAGATAAAACTATTTTCATACATAGAAGATAGTGTAGAAAAAAAAATACAGGTTGGAAAGAGAAATTATTAAATCAAGCTAGAAAAGAAATTTTATTAAAGTCAATAATAACTGTCCTTCCTTCCTATGCAATGTCATGTTTTTTAATGCCTAGAACTCTTTGCAAGAACATAGACAAAAAACTAAGGGGTTTTTGGTGGGGACAAAAAGAAGATGAGAGGGAAAATTAACTAGATTAAATGGGAAACCTTAAGAAAGAAAAAACGATGGGGGACTAGGATTTAGAGACCTTCATAGCTATAATAAAGCTTTGTTAGCTAAATAGACATGGAGAATCCTAAATAACCCAGAAAACCTATGGGTAAAATTTCTAAAAGTACTATACTTTCCAAATAAAGACTTCATGGAAGCAAAATGTAATAGTAATAGTTTATGGTTGTGGAAAAGTATAATTAAAGGAATAAGAAGGGAAGTAGAAAATGGGGAAAAATCAAGTTTTGGGATGATAAATGGATACCAACATTAAGATGAATGAAAATTAGAAGTAATAAGCTCACAAATAATCAAATCAAAAAAGCGAGTGATGTAATAAATCATCAAGAGGGTTTGGAATGAAGACATACTAAAGGAACATATATCAGAAGAGGAAGCAGGACAAATTACAAAAATATTTTTAAGTCGAAACAATCAAGAAGATAAAATTAAATGACATTATGATAAAAAAAAGGATAATACACAGTTAAATCGGGATATTATGCGGAAGTTTCAAAAGAAGAAGATGACATTAACAACACAAATAATAATAACGGAGAACAGCAAAGGCAGAATAATAATCAAGAAATAAGCATAAATTCACAAAACACAAATATAGAATAAATAAATAACAACTTACCAATTTCCCAAATAAAACCTACTAATGAAGGAAACCCATAACAAATTAATAGAATAAGAGACAACAATATGAATAGAAATTATATAGAAAGAAATAATAGAAACCAAAAAAATAATCCACAAAACGGTTTTCCATGGGAAAAGTTATGGCAACTAGATATTCCATAAAAAATAAAACACTTTATATGAAAAATATGTAACAATGCACTTCTAACAAGAGATAGCTTAATAAAAAGAAACATTAATATAGACCCAATATGCCCTATATGTAATGAAAATAATGAATCAATCCTACATAATTTTGTAACCTACCCTAGAGTAGTATAAGTATGACATGCCTCAACCTTAATAATAAGAAGTAATAGGGAAAATGAAAACACATTAAAAGATTGGCTAAAGCATTGATTCCAAATGGAAGGAATAACAAATAAAGATAGAAAATGGTCACGTGAATGTATCTCCATTTATTGTTTGATTACTTGGAAACATAAAAATTATATTATTTTTAATGGTAAACCATAGAATATAAACTTATCATTGTCTAGTGCATGTAGATAAATAAAGGACCTGGAGGACTTGGAAAAGACCCAGGTAATGGATAAAAATGAGGACAACATATGGAGACCTCCAAAGGAAGGCTTCGTGGAGATGAACTTTGATGGTGCACTTTTTAAAAGGAAGCAAAAGACAAGCATGGGGATAGTCATACATAACTCAAGAGGAGAAAGTCAAACAATACAAAACAAGCGAAGAAGTATATGTTCATCTCTACTGGCTGAGAGCGAGGTAGCATTACTCGGACTACAAACAGCCATCACCATGCGAGTCAAGAAACTCGTTGTGGAAGGAGACTTGAAGATCACTATTAATGATATCAAAGAACCTTTAAAGGAATGTCAAATTAAAATTAGGAACTACATTAGTAACTGCAAAGAAGTCCTTAAAAATTTTAATATTATTATTTTACAACATGCAAGTAGAAATAGGAATAAAGTGGCACACCTGGTGGCCAAGAGTAGCTTTGGAAATAACAGGTTAGATCTAGCACTAGGTATAATCTCAAGTGATATATAAAGTGCCTTAGATCAAGATACTCTTTAATGTATGAAAAATTCAGCTTAGTACATTTCTTCATTACCACAAAAAAAATATCTAGATCGTTGTTGTATGACCATTGAGTGTTCATCCAATTTTTTTTTCTAATGCCTCTTGATTCTTAAATCTGATTAAAATGAATCCTCGTAATACTCAAAGACCTTTATTTTAAAAAAAGGTTCCCATGAACGATTAAGGGCTTCTTTAACACCAATGAAATGAAAAGAACAATCTATGAGCACTTTAGCAAATAAACAAAATTTTCAATCGTCATTATTCTTTATTTCTTCGTGTTTGATGAAGACATTGGATGGATTTGAGTCAACTTTCAATAGATCTTGAAAATTTTCCAACAATCCTTCTTGAATAGTTGGATCCATTAGATTCTATGGGGAGTGAAAGAGATTTGTATGGTGTTATGTGAAGGAGGATGAATCACTGAAGGAATGGTTTTAGAAGACATATCTCAGAGACATGAGAAAAGATTGCCCAAGACGAGACAAATACTCTCATGCCAATGCCAATCAAATGTATGGTGGTGATCTTAGTATATATATTAGGGTTAAAGGAGGTGTTATAATAAAAAATATGGTGTAATTATTAGAATTCCCTTTCTGAGGCATTATGTCACATGCAGGATTTGTGTTGTGTGAATGTGTGATATCTCTTTAGTCAAGCAACATACAATTCTAACTCATTTTGAGTTTAATTCATCTCCATTTTAATTGGAGATAAATCCCATTGGTCTTAAATCAGCATACGACAAGTCAATTGACAAGGGTTCTTTTTAATAAATGAATAGTTTTCATTCTTTATGTTATTCACTAAAACCTCTCATTTATTCTATATACTTACTAAAATATCACATCATCGTGTTTTGTGCTCATTGGAACTAGAATAATTTCTCTTTGAAGAGGAGATGATTTGAACTTTACTTTTTTCTTAGCCCCATTCACCTGTAGACTGCCACATCCTAGTGCAGGGCCCATAACATAAGGGAAAATCAACATCAACACATAACTGTGGACAAATAAATGCTACCAAATGTGCTCGAACCTTTGACCTCCCTTAAGAGAGGTAGTCTAGCAACCAATAGAGTCTAGATGTGCTGAAATTGGGTTTTTAGCATGGAAAAGTTCCATTTAACCTTTCTGTAATTGAAGCTTAATCCTTCTTAGGGGATATTTGGATTAGTTGTGCGCAAACACTTTTAGTGCTTTCAGAGGTTTGCAAGCAAAAACAAGGGCAACCATGTTTGGTTCTTATTGGATTAAGGTAGAAAACAATCAGAAGAAAGCGCTAAAAGTGCCAAAGTGGCCGGCAAGGGATGGCTCACTTGCGCAGAGTGATAGCACTTTTAGAAAAAATGTTGGCTGCTTCTTTATTGGTTCGAAGAGATTTCTTCCTTTGGGATAAAAGGGAGGTTTTCAATATTTTCTTTTAATAAGAAATCTTTTCAAAGCTTTAATGGTTAAAAAAATACAAGTTTCTTCACACTTTAATCCTCTTCCTTCAAAACTCTGGTTTGCAAGGAGAAATTTCTCTCATTTTTTAGTTGAAAACAACAACATCATTAGTTAGCCGTCTTTTGTCTTCTTCTTTAACCAAACCAAAACAAATAGAACCAAAAAAGAAAAAAAAATTGCAGAAACTATATTAAGAAACAAAGCACTTTCAAAGTGACCATTACCAGAAGGAAACTTGAAAAGATAAAAACATTTGGGTTTCTCTTGAAAAAATTGGTGTTGCTTCTATTGACCCTACTTCTATAATCAATTCTTTAAAGTTTCTCTTCTTCTACTAGGAGCATGGGAAAAAAGACTGATTTCACAATGAGAATATCTTGAATGGAATGGTTATCTTGAAATTTAAAATTGTATGTTTTCTTTTTATTAGCACTGCTTGCCTTTGAAAAACTCACTTCTATTTACCGGCAAGCGTACAGTGGCAAATTCTGTGTGCATGTCTTAGGTGATCTGTTTACAAACAACAAATGTCGTGTTTACAAAACATTTAAGCAAATAATTTGTGGAATGGTTATTCCAACTATTGGATGCTTACTACATGCTTGATTAATTGTTCCCTCACAACTAGAAAGCAAGTGGATGTATATAATAGCCTAGTTGCATCCCTTTCAGTCATAAAACTTCAGGTCTTTCTTTTTTGTGGATCATGAATTCTCAACTAAAATATAGACAGGTAGCTTAACTAAATTGATAATGTAGACTATTCCTGTAAGCAAAAATAGGAGAAAAGAAGTAATAAAAAATATGTGATTAGACACAAATATATATTTTTTGGTAGAATACCATAACAAATATTATTTTGGGTAGAAATTTAACACACATATTACCATATGTTTTTGGTAAAAGGAAAGAAAAATACACAAGACAAACTTTTGTTTCATCATGCATTGTTTAGAGATATTGTTGGATAACCAATCAAGACCTTTGTAGATTCCTTGGCCTAAGGTGGCATGAATGTATCTACATAACTCAAAATTCTCAAAAACACCCATTAAACTTCTCTCTAGGAGATTACTTAACACTTAAATGGTAAAGATAATTAGAGTGTCATATAAATCCTTAAATTGAGATTAATAAACATGTTTCAAGAAGATAAAATGTCAAGTCACATACATTAAAATATAATTATTTGCAAACAATTCAATGTAGCTTTTGCTATTCTTCAACTCTTTTAGAAAGCAACAAACCAAACATTATAGTTTAGATTACAGCTTTCTTACAACAATTGTAATTGCAACCGCAACAGCTTTCACACAGCACATCCAAACACCCCCTTAATTAACTTGGATTGTCTATCCATTTATGTGGTTTAAAAATAAATTTCTAGAATTTTTTTATTTATAAAAAGAAAAACAAAACTATTACAACTCCTCCCTATCCTACTCATAAAAAAGAGGCCAACCCATTGATCAATTACTCCTCTATTGAAATTGTCTTCTTTAACCATTTAGTTATTGAGTATAAGGTGAGCAATGGCTACCCTTATATATATATATATATCAAGTTTTGGGGTTGTTATTTCTTAGTAGGTGGAATAGTGAACATGACAATGGATGTAAAAGAAGCACTCTAGCGGCCTTACAAACATGGAAATCATTGATGAATCAAAATTTAGATCTTAAAAAAGAACTACATCTTTTTTGGAGAAAAATCCCCAAAACATTTCAGATTAGTAAAGCCATCAGAGCCTCATTCGATTAGGACTCTTCAGTAGTCCTTGTTTATCGTTAATGAGAGCGGGAGTACAAACAACCTCTTATTAAAAAGCTAAAGATTTCATAAATAAATAAATTGCATTTATAAGTACAAACAATGTTAATAAAAAGTTATAAGTTAATTTAAGAACCCTTTGGTCTAATTTAGAGATGGGTGTATTTGGCATGTTACTATTGGTTTTTCAACAAAGATGCTGAAAAAAAAAATTCTTCAGTAGATTCTTACTCTAGGGCGTAATGAGGAGCATTGGCTCTACATCTTTTTTGAGGGCTTGAAGTTCGAAGACTAGACGGGACCTCTTAAGAAAGGTAGCAACTACAAGAAGAAGAAGCATTTGCAAGAGGGGGAGAGGGTAAATCCTTCAGTATTTTATTTATTTCCTTTCTCTTTCTTCTCTTTCTCCGGATTTGTTCATGTAAGTAGTGTTTATCTATAAAGAGAAATGTAGAGAGACTTGGAAGAATCATTGATGAAAAGGAGTTTTAGAAGAAAAAAAAGCCATAGAGGACTCTGCCCAGAAGGTTAGTTAATCCTATCTCCCATCAAGTCTCGATTCCAATAACACAAAAATTGTATTAACATAAAAAAAAATTAATGGTATTCCCATCTTTAGATTAAGACAGCATGTGAAATCCCATTACTTGATTCAAAATTATTAATTGTAGTTCTGGATTTGAATGGTATCACACTTGTTAATAGATGCTCAATGTCAACATTGAGAAATTAGTCGTTATTTAAAAAGAAATCACTCTCTTTCAAGAAATGAGATACATTGCATATATGTTTTCTCACAATATAAAAGTACTAAAGTTCAAATATGCATTATATCATCCATTGATTCAATCTATTATACTTTGAACAATCCAAACTACACTTTGATAAATCCCACTATCAAAAAACCCTAAAAATTCAACCTGAATAATCCCCTCCATTGATTATAATTTTTTGTATTTTTAATAATATAATCATCTTACCATAAATTTTGCCACAAATGATTTACATAAACATTAATGCCATTTTGGGGATTTGAATTATGTCTTTACAAGTCGCAAAAATTTCCCTTACAAATACTTTGGTGTCTTAATCTTTGATGCACTTGTGTTGACTCTAAGGCTCTTATTTTAAAGCTTGTTACTTCGATTTATTTTTAATCATGATAGTATTTTTAATTGAGAATGCAAAAGAAAATTCTAAAATAACAAACACATTACTTGTGTTTCCAACTTCTGATTTCTTATTATTCAAAGCTTAGTTAAATGATTTTTTGCTATCACAACCATAAGGAAGTGTTGAGGTGAAAAGTTAACTTTGTCATATTAATTTTTCATTAAAAATAAATAAAAACATTTATTGTATTCTAATCCATAGTTACCAGAGCAAGAAGCGGGAATTGAGAAGTGATAATCGATTAGGAAACAGAAAAGAAGCAACCAAGAAGTGATTAGGATATATATATAGCTCATGCATCATTGTATGTAACTTTACAAATAACCTTCCTTTTATCAATTCAAGTACACCATCAAGGATGTCATTGTCTTGATCAATAAAAAAATGTGATATATGAAAATCAAATTATAAACTCAACTTATATTAAAACTAAAAGTCTTTAGTCCAAATTAAATATTCTAAATAGAGATATATGTTTATCACTGCCTAAGGCTGGGAACTGAAGGTAATCAAAATCATAATACTTTAGTGTGAGAGCATGAGTTAATCAATAAAGTAGAAAATTCATTTTCTTCTCCTATTTTGTAACAACCTTATCTACTATTGAAAAAAAAACTCATATCGGCCTTGTAAATTATTTTTTATGTGACCCAACATGCTATCCATGTCTTTATAAACTTCCCCAATTAAGAGACTTTCTTGATCAATGAACATTATCTTGTAAATTGGTTTTGTCACTAGCAAAATTAGTTGAACTTGGTCCCAAAATTTATCAGACTAATATCAACCCCAATTCTTCTTGTAACGCCCCCAAACCCAAACTCGGAGAAGATTTGTATACGCCCTAGATTCAGATCGCAACATTGATTTGATGCATAATCCAAATCACATAAAGCCTTTAATTTTAATTATTATCTCATAATGATACCTTTAATTACATTGTTCACTTATCCCATAATTCACAATCGAAGTTCGCATGGTAGCAGAAGCAAAGAGTATCCAAAGTACGAACTACCAACAAAGGTATTAACTCGTCAAAACAAAGCTCCGTAGGCATAACTTGTGGCCAGAGTCAGTTTGAAAAACTTAACATCTAGGTGAGTCCCAGCCTGTAGGCAATTATACTGACTATATATAATATGAAGTAAGAAATGTAAATCCAAGTACTAGCATGTCTAAAAATCAATATGGAACTAAATAGAGACTGAACAACATTTATATCATGCTAGTATGGAACTGAATGATAAACATATATCAAACTAATGTCAAAGGTCCAAAGCTGAGCAAAACTAATGTCAAAATCTATGAGAGATGGCCAGTATCTATAAAGCATAATCAAATTGAATGGTCTAATATAAAGTCCCGAATCCATATAAGAAATACTAACATTACAGTTCAGATTTCAAACAAAGAGTATAATACAAAAGTCAGAGTCCAGAGTTCAATAATCCAAAGGGTCCGATGTCCAAAGTTTGATAATCCAAAGAGTCTGATGTCCAAGAGTCCATATTGTCTAGTCTAACCCCAGGGGTAGAGTTCAAATCTCTTGGCAAGTCCCAAGAGAAGGGTTGAATCCTTCGATATAACTCCGAGGGCAGGGTCTAAAACTCTATACAATCCCCAAGAGTAGGGCCAAATCCCGTGAAACCAAAGAGCATTCTAGCCACTTTCTCACACTTAGCCCTATAAGTGGGGCCAAAGAGAGTCAATGGTCACGTTTAGCTCTGTGATTGGGCCCAACTAAGTCAAGGTCACAATTAGCCCTATAACAAGGCCCAAAGGAGTCAATGGTTAGAAATTCAATAAAGTATCAATAAGTTTGGAAGGTTCACTTGGTGTTGATAATCGGAACAATAGTAGAGTTTCATAAAGTAAACTTAGGCTTGTGATTGTCATAATTCGAGATGATCACAATGTCACTTAAATTAAATCACTTCAATGGTAAATCACAAATTTAAACATATAAGTTCACTTAGATTTGATATTCGTACATGATTCGATGGTCATAAAGTAGGAATCACACTAATTCACTGCAATTTTGCATAGAATCGATGATTTAAAACTTACAATGGGATTCAATGGCTTATATAATTGATATGATACATGGTAATTCTTAGAATCCAATAAAGTCAATGAGTTCAATAAGATTTCACAGAAAATTTAAAGATTCAATAACTTTCCAATGGTTTTATGTGTAGAGATCAAACCAAACATCACACATAGGGTTTCAAACAAAGGATAAAGTAAGATTGCCTACTAAATTGATCATAAATATATTAGATCATGAAGGATTCACAATTCCACATAAATTTTTCAAAAGATTCACATGAGAATAACGAAAATTCACATAATCTAAAGATTCAATGAAGCGAACCAATTCATAGATAGATTAAGAACAATAATCACTCACCGAATAGGTTTAGATTCAAGATTAAGCAAGGTTCAATGACTTGGATAACGGATTTTGAGAATTCTCAAAGGATCCAATGTAACACATTGCACATGTTCGCACGTATCTTACACATGTGTTATATTTATATTGTAGACACACAATATATATGTTCTGCACATATTTAGAACTATTTAGATGCACACATGTTGATACGTAAATTGGCACAACTTTAGAGAGACACCAACAAAAATACAAAAAGAACCTATGAGCAAACTTTATATCATTGGATAGGCATGAAAGTTTAGATTCTAATGAAACAAACGATGAGACAAAAGGACACTAAATAAAAAGGTTATAAGTGATTTAGTGAGTGAAGGTCAACAAAAAAAGAGTCAGAATGAATGAGCTCTATCCCTATCGATCGGGGGGATGCCTGATCAATCAGTCAGGTAGCCCGATTGATCGCTCGGGTTTGACAGCAAAAAAGAAAGTTGCGAATGTGACTTTTCTTCTCTTGCTGGGGTTCTAATTCGCGGGACCTTATATGGATCTATAAAATAGATTTTTTTTTTTACCTAAAGAGATCTAGAAACTAGAGAAAGATCAAACAATGAGAGGAAGAGAAACGGAAGATAAGGAAATATGAAAAGCTAATGGTTTTTGGGGATTTTATGAAGAACAAAGCTTAGAAACATTTTTGCACATCAAGAGTAAGAATACAGTTAAACTATTATTTTCTTTTCATTCTTTAACTTCTTAGATCCATGGTATTCCTTTTTGCAAAAGATTTTATGTAATGCCCCTCTTTGTACTAAAAGGGTAAAATTGTAATTTTATCCCATAAGGATAAAATTTCATCTATCATATTCTAGACATATCTTAGGTTGTTTAAAAACCTTTTAAACTGAGTTAGAAGTATATAACCCAAGTTGGGCCTTGAACGTATCAAGTTCAAAAGTTATCATGACGTAATTAGGGTGACTTCTCAGGTCCACTGACACCAATCCCATGTGAATTAAAGGTTGAAACATACTTTATTGGAAAGGTGTTTGAGTCTAATTTCCAACTCATCAAATGGTTTGTAATTTAGAGTCGTATAAAGAAAGTTATGGCCATTTTATTGAGACTTGTCTATCTAGGAAATATTTGCTGGGAGATGCGTGACTGATCACAGATCTCGTGATCAATCACAAAACCTTGTTTTTGGTCTAATCGATCATGAATAAAGAATCAGAACTCTTGAGACTTTTTACGGCATGCCCATAAATGCTGAAAAGTGCTAAAATATTACGTTTTATGCCATTTTTTATGTGGCTTTCACCCATTGGACCCCCAAACGTGTGGGATCTCGTCATAGGAAAGTTAAAACCCTAATAACACCTCAATTAGGTCATTTTACTTCATTGAAACAAAGAGGAAAGAATTAGAGGGATTAAGAAAAGTTCTTGAGCAAAGTGTGGGAGTTTTTCTCCAATTGGGTAAGTTTCACTCTCAACTTTGAAAATCTATTGAGCTTAGTTTGTTTTCTACTAAAACTCCCTACTTTTATTCTTTTAATGATTATATCTGTTCTAATATTATAGATC
>JAOXJP010032934.1:0-16747 GCA_025762735.1 Platanus orientalis | reverse complement strand
CACTCTAGTTTCACGTCTTAGTCGATGTTCAATCACTCTCTCCCATAATTTCATTGTATGGCTCATAAGCTTGATCCAACAATAATTTTGTAGCCAGGTCAAGTGTAAAGGCAAAATTCCAGTCTATGATACATGGGATCTGCGAGCTGATATGAATACTAATGCTCCCAACTAAACTTGGATTCCTAGTTTCAGAACCAATGAGCCTATATTGTGATAATAAGACAGCTATCAGTATCGCTCATAACCCAATCCAGTAGGATCGAACCAAACACATGGAGGTAAACCACCACTTTATCAAGAGTCATCTGAAGTCTAGACCCAATTGTATGCCATTTGTGAAGACTGAAGATCAACTTGCAGATGTCTTCACCAAACAGCTTCAAAGTATACAATTCACTTCTATTATTGGCAAGCTAGGAATGTGGGAATCTCTATTCTCCAGCTTGAGGGGGAGTGTAGGAATACATGTATACATGTGAGCATGTTATTATTGTGATGTTTCCTTCTTGTATTTGGTATGGTGTAAGTATACTATACCATACCATATAACGTAAGTCTTTATACATATTCTAATAATAATAATGGGTGAGTATACTACCCAACCCATACATTTTCTCTCACTTTTTCCTTCTTCTGCCAAACCAACTCATTGATCTGAATTCTGCCTCAACACTGGATCTAGAAACCATTACCTTGCCAAGTAACTAGATTACCTCCAACAAACGTACAACAACCTGCCATTGAGCAAAGGCCTGACACTAACCCTACCTAGTCTGCAATCAAGTGTACTTCATCCCAAAAATTGGGATAGCGAGAAAATAACAACCCTTATCTTTGTGTGCCCTTCAAACATCTAAGGATCTTGGTTGTGGCTTCCTTATAGGTTGTAATAGGTGTGTGCATAAATTGACTAACCACACCAACTGCATAAGCAATAAATGGTTGTGTCAAAGGCAAATATATATGAGCCACCCTATAAATCTTTAATACTGCCCAGTACCTAAATTTATTCTAAAATTAGCTAGCAATTCAAATCAATGGGAGTGTCACATGGCTTACATCCCAAAAGTCGTGTCTACATTTAAAGATCTAAAGATACTTCCTTTGAGAAAAAAAGATGCCCTTTTTAGATCTGGCAACTTCAATTCCCAAGTAGTATTTCGACCGACCAAGATCATTAACTTCAAATTATCTTGATAATTGTAACTCTAGTTGTGCTATCCCCTGGAGATCATTTCTAGTAATCACAATTTCAACATAAATTATCAGTGTTGTTCCCTTCCCATTTTTGTGCTTAACAAAGGGTGTATAATCTGCCTAGCTTTGTCTATAAGTATTCCAAACCATGGTACCCTAAGCCTTTCAATCCATGCTAGTGGGAATTATTTTAAACCATATACTGCCTTTTTTATAAGAAATAGAATTTTATTCAACGGCAAAGAAAAGCTATACAGCAAAAGAGCCATACATGAGGCCATGAGAGGATAAAGCATCCCACTCAAAAACACTCCCAACACCAAAAACAACGTCATCCAATACCAATTGCAACATGCCAATCCCACAAAAATCACCCCTATTCTCATCATCTCCCTCCTATATACTTGATAGGATGGCTCAGCAGCGTTCTCAAACACCCTATTGCTCCTTTCTCTCCAAACTGACCACCACGCCACTGCTGCAGAGACCATGCTCCAAATCTTCTTCCCTTTCATATTCAAGGCTGAAGTTCTCCAACTTTCTAAAAGCCCAACCACATTAGGAGTCACCAAGCTCATTTTGAAATCAGCCAGCATAGCATTCCACTCCGAATTAAATGTTCCAAGACAAACAATACAAGTTCAATAGGAATGATAGTAAAAGAAAAAAGACAAATGCAGTGGACTAAAATTTACATTCCAAGATCTTGGTCGAAAGCACAAACCTGGATATCGAGAACTGCTTCACCTGTTCGAGTTGCTTGCCCTCCAGCTTCAGGTATTAGATTTTTGGCTTTATGGCACTACAATAAAGTCATTAACCTTAAAATATTAGCTACAAAAATTCAATAGATGGTTCATGCACCGTTTGTACAACAATAGCTTCAAAGAAACGACAAGGAAATAACAAGTCACAACAACTAATCACTTCCAACCAAATCTTAAAATGCAACTAATACCTCATCAAACACCACAAGACCATCATAGTCCGACCCACACCACTGCAAAAGCTGCTGCAAACGTGAGCGACCTTTCTCAGATGAAGCTATAAGGCTACTATATGTCAAGAAAATGATGCCCTCCCTTACACCAACGGACTTTGAATCAAGCTTAGAATAAGGTAGTTTGTTCAATGCATGCACTGCAAAAATCAAAGATTAAATAAATAACAAGAATGTTTTCTGAAGTCCAACATTTAAAAATGAACCAAAACCCCCACACCATGCATAAGAGAACATAAAACATGAGTTCCCTAGACTAAAAGGCTAAAACAAGTAGCAAGTCTTTAACATTAAGAAACTGAATCCCTATTATTAAAATCAGGTGAAAATTTAGCAAGTTTAAGCAATAATATATTTCACTTGAGATACATGAAATGGGTTCAACTCTAAGCATATTCACTAGAAAGTTGGAAATCTTCACTTTTGAGACAGTAAGCTTGTAGTCATAAATATGATGCACAAGTATAAAACCCTCACTCTAAATACAGTCACTTTGAGTCTTTGACCCCTACCACTAGAGAGAGAGAGAGAGAGCAGTGAGAAAAAGAATTTGCATGCAACTTTAGACCTTACATTGGCCAAGTTTGTAAAAAAATGACAATTTCAGTGACAAGAAGGTATATAACTGGAAGAAGCTGCCCTAACTGACAGACAGCCAGTGCCCAGGATTCAAGTTCAACACATTTCTCAGCTAAACCAGATCATCTCTTCAGATTACGAACGTTTATCTACCTTCAACACACATGGCACCCACGTCATCCAAGTCTCTTCGTGCATCGAATTTAAGGTCCGAACCAACAGAAATCCACCTGGTAAGTTCATGGCAAAGACAAAAAGCACCAAAAGCAATGAATTAATAACATCTGACCTGATGAAAGTGCCAATTTCATACATTGAAGGGGCAAACTAAAAATACATAGCCAAAACCAGAAAAACATGCATGCACAAGCACCGTAAGATGATCTCCTTAGCCTAAAACTTACAATGCTTTTTTCCTCCCATGATGCCAATTCTCCCAAATTAACCCAGCAATTGCTCGACCTTTACCTACACCAGCTCCATCGCCAATAAAGAAACCAGCCCTAGCACCATTCGGAAGGTGTTGAAGGTGCCTCTGCCATACAAACAGAAATATCCTATTAGCGGAGAGCCTACTTGCTGAATATTAACCAGAAGGCTAAGATATACAAGCAACCTGACAAGCATAGACAAGTGTCTCAATCTGCAAGCAAGATAATGCCTTTAACCTCTCCAGATCTTCCTCAATTTTCAGATTGTATGTAGGTTCAGGAGGCTGCACTGCTGACAAGGATGATGTCTCAACAACAGGATCTGGATGCAGAGGACCAATGGATAGTTTAGGAGGGCGCTGCAAAGGAAATTCACGACAGAAATCAGGTCATCTGAAAGACCACACACTCAAAAGTTCCAACTGACAAATGAAGGCAGACTATAAAAAGCATAGAGACGAGAAAATTCATCTCGTAACTCTCAATGGAAAGATCAAGAACCAAAATGCTTACGTAGTCTGTAAATGTTTCTCCAACCATGCCACCTTCGTCTTCTTCTCGCTCCACATCTATGGCTACCTATGAGTTTTCAAATGTTAGAAGAGCAAAAGAATTAAAAGCGGTAACAAGAAGCTAGAATTATAGGATTAAAAACTAGATCTCAAATAAGCTATTTATACAAAGTAATATGCCACTTTAATAATTTGTGTGCCATACCTAATTGTGGTGCTAGTGACATACCATCATGGTGACAAAATTTTAGCATTAGTTAAAGCTTGTCTTTGAGAAATTCATCAAAAAGGGTTATTAACAAACACATGATCATGAACTCCACATTTATCGCTCATGCCCCGAAGAAAAACAGTACTCTTGGTCCCAAGGATTTCAGACCCATCACTTGTTAGAGTATATCATAGAGAATACATGTACATCTACATCTATAGTGAGGGTACTTTGGTCAAGTTGATACACCATTGTATTGGTATACTATGAAATATAAATAAGGAGGCTATGGTATGAGGGATCTCATATGAGTACCTACTTCTCAAACTCTCTCTTCTTCCCTTCTCTCTCTCTCAATTTCTTCATCCTTCTTCCTAGATCTCTCTCTCTATTGCAGGTTTCAAGTGTTTCAAGTTGGTATCAAAGCGTGGAAAAGTGATCAGACCATTAGGTATACCTCGCTGCTGACGTCAGCATTCTTAAGGCTGATGTCAGCAGCCATACGGACTGTACGAAAACCTCCATGAATGGGAAATCTCTCGTGATTCTAAAAGAACATGTTTTTAGATGATTTTTGGTTATAATCTCAGGAGCAACCGAGATCATAGAGCATAGTTTTTTTATTTTTCAAAGATTTTTCAAAAAAAAAAACACCCGATTTGGGTTTTTGGATTCTGAGCTCGATCCGGCGAGTTTTTTGCAGGCAGTATGGGTCATTTTGGTCACTCTAGGATACAGGAGACTAACAAATTTGGTTTCATGAGCATCGGAGAAGAATCAAGCACTCAGTGTTGACTTTAGTGCTCCCAAGGTGCCACCAAACCTGTTTTTTGGCCCCTTTTTTCGAATTTTTTTTGTATCGTGTAGAAATCTCTCTCCCTCTTGCACAATTAATACTTTTCTAAGGCTTGGTGTGTAACTCTAAGGTCGTGTGGCATTTCCGGCTGATTTTGTGGGCGTTGCCTGCTCCCAATCTGACAAATACCCCTTGCTTTGACATGGGTTTCCATTGAAGCTCTCCCCCGTTGCTATAGGCACCTAAACTCTCTTGATACTTCTTCTTTATGTTGGTCATGGCTGAAGAAACCCCGAAAACGACTCCCCATATTGGTGAGACCAATGCCCGAAATATTGAAAATTTTCAGATTGCAGGGGAAATGGCTCCACAACAAATTACCACCATTAAATTTGATGGCAGCAATTATTTAACATGATCGAAGTCTGTTCTTATTTATATTGAAGGTAAAGATAAGGAAGATTACTCGTCCGGGGATGTTGAGAAGCTGGATAAGACGAACCCTCAATATAGAAAATGGAAAACTGAGAATGCTATGGTCAAGAACTGGTTATTAAGCTCGATGAAGCTAGAAATAAGTGATCACTACCTTTTCTTGGAGACCGCATATCAAATTTGAGATGCCTTGGCCAAATCTTACTCTAAAATTGGTCACACAGTGAAAGTGTATGACTTACGCCAAAGAATCTTCCAGTTTAAGCAGAATGGTCGGCCACTCACTCTCTACTATGCCTCCTTGCAAAAGATGTAGGATGAATTGGATCACTACACTAGTTATCGTCCAACTTGTGTAAAGGACACTATTGAATACAAGAAGCATGTGGAGAATATACAAATTTTCGAGTTTCTAGCGGGTCTCAACAATGAATTTGAGCAAGTTAGGGGTCTCATTCTTGCCAAAGATCCCCTCACATCGCTAAATGAAATGTATGCACATATTCATAGAGAGGAAAGGTGTCAAAGAGTAATAAATGTTTCTCCTGCGATTGATAAGTCTCAAAGAGTAATAAATGTTTCTCCTGCGATTGATAAGTCTGCATTTATTACTAGAGGAGGAAGAGGTGAGAATTCTTAGCGTGGGCGTGATGGAAGGTCTGGTCCTTTATTTGAGGATCGGGGCAAACTTAAATGTGAACATTGTGGTCGATATAGACATACTAAGGAGCAATGTTGGGAACTTCACAGCCGGCCCCATGATCTCCCAACTCGAGGTTTTCAGCGTGGGGGCTCCAATAATGGTAGAGGAGGTGGCCGGTTTGGGGGTATGCACATAAATGCTAACTTTGCTTCTTCAATTAAATCGGAGATCGTCCCTACTTCATCAGCTTCTATGCCTCCAGTTACTACAAATGATAGTCTCTCGAGAGATGAGATTAAGGCACTCTGCCGATTTGTTTCCCAGCTTAACCACTCTTCCACTGGACCTACTTCATCATTTGCTTATTCAGGTACATATGCATCAGCTCTGTCTGCATCTACTTCAGGTCCTCAGTCCTCCTGGATTATAAATTCATAAGCGTCTCACCATATGACTGGTATGTTATCTCTCTTCACTTTTTATCAAACTTGTTCAGGCAAAGATAAGGTCCGCATAGCAGACGGCTCCCTTTCATCTATTGCTAGACAAGGGAACATCCCTACCGCTACCACTTTAAAATTATCCTCTGTTCTGCATGATCCTAACTTCAGTTTAAACCTCCTGTCCATAAGTTCTCTTACCAAAAGCCTTAATTGTTGTGTCATTTTCTTTCCTTCTCATTATGTATTTCAGGACATGGTGACGAAGAAGATTGGTTTGGGGAATAAGAAGGATGGTCTATACCTCTTGGACTCACAATTACCAGTAGCTTCGTCTGCAATAACACAGGATATTTCACCTGGTTCATCTGATCTTCTCACTTGGCATCGCCGCTTAGGGCACTTGTCTTTTTCTATCTTAAGGAAAATGTTTCCTCAGTTGTCTACTTCAGCTTGCAATTTCTTATGTGAACCTTGCCAATTGGATAAATATTGTCATTGTAAATCAGTTTATCCAATCAATAATAAAATAAAAGTTCACTTTCGTTTCACATTGTCCATTCTGATGTTTGGGGTCCATCTCCTACCAATTCTCTCTCTGGTTTTAGATTTTTTGTGACATTCGTTGATGATTATTCCCGCACTACGTGGGTTTACTTGTTAAAGCATTAAAGTGATGTGTTTGCAGCATTTAAGTCCTTTCACTCCATGGTTTCTACCCAATTCAAAACCAAGATTCAAATTCTCAGATCTGATAATGGAGGTGAGTACATCTCTCATGACTTTTCTTCATCCTTGATGAATCTGGGATTGTTCATCAAACCACTTATCCAAGCACCCTTGAACAAAATAGGGTTGCTAAAAGGAAAAATCGTCATTTATTGGAGATTGCACGCGCTATCATGTTCACCATGAATGTGCCTAAGACTTTTTGGTCTGATGCCATTCTCATTGCAGTTTATCTCATGAATAAGATGCCTACTCGTGTACTCTCTCATAAATCCCCTTTTGAACTTCATGTACCTGACTCACCATTATTTCCCTTACCTCTAAAAACCTTTGGTTGTGTATGTTATGTCCATGTGCACGAGCCTGATCGTACCAAACTAGACCCAAAAGCACTTAAATGTGTTTTCCTAGGTTATGGTGTCCATCAGAAAGGGTACAAATGTTACCATCCCTCCACCCGTCGTCTTCTTGTATCTCGTGATGTCACGTTTTTTGAATTTGTTCCGTCCTTCGCTTCACGAGGGACATCTCTTCAGGGGTAGTTAGTGTCTGATGAAGAGTTGTCCTCATCACTTCCTCTTCATATTCCCATTCCTGTCCCGTCCTTTCATTATGATGGAAAAGGAGGTGCTGGAAATAATGGGGAGCAAGAGCTACAAGTGTACAGAAGAAAGAGGAAACATGGGATACAAGAAAGAGGTATACAAGACTTAACTTCTCATAATCCTCACCAAGAGTCGACTTCAAAACCTATTCCTGATTCAGGTGACCATACCACTTTACCATCCTCTACTTTGTGTCATAATGACCTTAATCAGCCTATATCTCATAGGAAAGGTGTGAGGTCCTGCACATAGCATCAATTGTCAAACTGTGTCTTATCATTCATTATCTCCAACATTTCGAGCTTTCTTTGTGTTGTTTGCGGTTGTTATCCCTCGCAGTGTACCTAAAGCATTATAGCAACCAAAATGGAAGACTGCAATGGCTGAGGAGATTAAGGCACTGGAGAAAAATAATGTGGGAATTGGTTGAGCTTCCCAGAAGAAAGAAGTTAGTTGGGTGTAAATGAGTGTTCACCATTTGATGGATTTGTGGAAAGGTACCAAGCAAGATTAGTGGCCAAAGGGTACACTCAAACATTTGGAATTGATTATCAGGAGACTTTTGCTCCAGTAACAAAAATGAACTCAATATGGGTTCTTATCTCACTTACTGCAAATCAAAATTAGCCTCTCTTATAATTTGATGTGAAGAATGCATTTCTACATGGGGACTTGGAGGAAGAGTTGTATATGGCTACCCCTCCTAGATTTCCTATACCACAGGCTGAAGGGAAAGTTTGCAAGCTTAAGAAAGCCTTGTATGAGTTGAAACAGTCACCTCGTACCTGGTTTGAAAGATTTCGTGATATTATGATCCAGTCTGGCTATAAACAAGCACAGGCTGATCACACCTTGTTCATCAAGAGACATGGTCCAAAGGTGGCAGTCTTGATTGTGAATGTAGATGACATTGTGGTGACTGGGAATGATGAAGATGTGGTTAAACATCTCAAGCGTAGCCTTGCCAAAGCACTTGAGATTAAAGATCTTAGTTTCTTGAAGTACTTTCTTGGGATTGAAGTTGTCACATCAAACAAGGGCATCTTTCTCTCTCAACGAAAGTATGTACTAGACCTCCTAAAAGAATCTAGCATAGAACGATGTAAATGATGTACCACTCCTATTGAAACCAATCACAAATTGAAAGAAAATGACAATGACAAACTTCTTGATGAAGGTTCCAGAGACTAGTGGAGCATCTTATCTATTTATCTCTTAACTCGCCCTGACATCACATATGTCGTTGGAGTCATTAGTCAATTCATGCATGCACCCACTCTATAAGACCATATGGAGGCAGCATACAAGATTCTCAGATACTTGAAGGGGTATCCTGGCAACGGGCTCCTATATCAAAAGAATGATCATCATCAGGTAAAAGTGTATACCGATGACGATTGGGCTGGGTCTTTGCAAGATCGAAGATCTACCTCTGGATATTGTTCTTTTGTTAGAGGAAATTTAATAACTTGGAGGAATAAGAAACAATTTGTGGTAGCAAGGTCTAGTGCAGAGGTTGAATTCAGGGCTATGACCCATGGTATATGTGAATCATTATGGCTGAAAATGTTATTGTCTGAAGTGGGTTGGCCTATTACTAGACCTATGCAAATCTATTGTGATAATAAGGCAGCAATCAGTATTGCCCATGATCCTGTGCAACATGACCGTACCAAACATGTGGAGGTTGATAGACATTTCATCAAGGATCATCTGAAGAAGGGAAATATATGCACACCTTTTGTTCAAACTCAAAATCAACTAGCTGATATATTTACCAAGGGAATTAGTACCTCACAATTTCAAGGTTTGGTGAGCAAGCTGGGAATGAAAGATATCTATTATCTAGCTTGAAGGGGAGTGTTAAGAGTATATCATAGAGAATACATGTACATCTACATCTGTAGTGAGGGTACTTTGGTCAAGTTGACACACCATTGTATTGGTATACTTTGAAATATAAATAAAGAGGCTACGGTATGAGGGATCTCATATGAGTACTTACTTCTCAAACTCTCTCTTCTTCCCTTCTCTCTCTCTCTCTCTCTCAATTTCTTCATCCTTCTTCCTAGATCTTTCTCTGTTGTAGGTTTCAAGTGTTTCAAATTCACTTTGGTTGGAAGTGTGCAAAAAATATGGTAAAAGTCTTGTCTAAAAGAACGAGAGAGGTTTTAGGCAGTACATCCCTTCCCCCCCCCCAAAAAAAAGAGCTTATGTGATGAATCAACATATATGGGATGAATTTCTTATTGCCAATGAATGAGTTGATGACATGAGAATGTAAGGGACGATTGCGAAAATCCGTAGATTTACTCTCTTTTTTATAGGTAAGTAGTTGAAGACGGGTTTTGAACCCAGGTCCGTGGCATGACATGAATTTGCAATTTCTCTTATCAAAAAAAATAGATGTGAATTTGCGATTTCCTTTGTAATTCCATAAAGAAGATGGCATTTAGTTGGATTGGAGAAAATTGATTTGAAGATTTTTTTCTTCATTCCATTTCTCGAACATCATCAATGGCAACCCTAAAGAATATTTCAAGGCACAAAGATGTCTGAAGCAGGGTGATCCTCTTTCCCCCTTTCTTCACCATCATTGGAGATGTTTTAAGCATCTTCTTAGGTAAGCACTAAGAAGAAAGCCGTAACTTAATTATAGGATTCTTGGTTGATAAGACCAAAAGAAGGTTTCCTGTTTGGAATTTCCAAATGACACCATAGTCTTTTGCGAGACTCAAGCCATATGTTATCAATATTTGTGGTATCCTTAAATGATTTGAGTGAATGAACAAGTAAAAAAGTCAACTTGGGAAAAAGCAGACTTACTGAAAATTCTTATTCCAAAATTCAATGAATCCAAGACATGCCGTCTAAAGCTATTTTATAGACTCAAAACATCACAAAAACTTAGAACTTTCTAATTTAGGGATCCTAATAAAACTTGGATATTTCTTACTTTCCTAAAACTAACACTACTAAACTTGAGAATAGGGGCTGTCAACCAACCACCTTCTAATCCCTATTCTAACCATTGGCTTTTAGTGTTATTACAAAATTACCCTGTGACTAAAATTAGAAGAAAAAAAAAACTCATGGCACTAATGGCCTTATTACAATCATATCCTAAACATTAAAACCTCCTGGCCGACCAGCATTAATCTTGGGCCTCTCTTTGGGCTTGGGCATCCTAAGTGGGTATTACCTACCATCCAAGTGAGTGTTGTTGCATCAAGACCCAGGAGGGTGGTAGTGATGATGATGATGATGATGGTGTTGCTAGTAATGATAAGGGTGGAACTTGATCTTCCACACCCTATGTTTCCACAAAAGATGATGACCATCACATCTCAACACAAGACACTTGATGAGGACATCGGGTCCAAAAGAGAGTTCCAAGTCTACCAGAGGTGACGCAGGAGGGATATGGCCATGTTATGGCTCCATTAAGGTCATTTTTTTTATTTTACATGTTCTTTTTTATCTTATGTCATATGTAGTGAGGGTACTTTAGTCCTAATAGGTGATTTAGGGATTTTTTGTTATTTTTTTATAGTTGAGGAATGTTTTTGTCATGCAAAATAAGAGAGAGGGTTATTTTTTAGCGGTTTCTATTTTGTAATAAGCAACCTAGCTGTGGAATTCTATTATAGAGCCCACAACCAGCCAAGGGAATTATGCAATGTTATTTGAATTGTCTCACGGCTACACCTCATCTTCTTCCTCCTTGTTACAGTTGAAGAACCCTAAAACCTTGGAATTGGTCTAAATCTCCACCTAGTTGAACACTAGTGGTGGAAGCCACTCCCTTCCCCTTAGGTTAAAGGTTCTTCTCCCACTTCTTCTTCTTCATCATATCAATTTTTTTTTTCAAATTTTACAATGCTGAAAGTAACCTCAATATACAAGAAGCATTCCTATCTCTCTGTTTTGAAGTTTTTGATCAAGATAACTTTGACAATAACTCTCTATTGGCTGAACGATCCATTACTTACCATGCACGTAAGAGTACATTCAGTTCGAAAGAAGTTTTATGGCTATGTACAAGCACCAGGCATGACTGTGCCCTGAAGCATCAAGAAGAAGAATCAATCCCAGCTCTTCGACATCAAAAGGATTGTCGATTTAGCTCCTCCAAGAGGTCTGGTACATATGGACGATCCACCCTCTCCCATTTCCTGCATTGACAACAAGTTTTTAGAGGGCCCCACCTGGTTTCATCAGATTCATATGTTAAAACAGGGTCCTATAGCTATCGTGGGAGACTTGATCCCATCTCCTATCCATTTAGAGTTTGACCGTGAGATTTTTACTGGGTTACGGTAACCCTTGGACAATCCTAAAGGGATAGGATTCAATCCCTAACGTTGTGAAAATTCAAAAATCTCACATTTGGAAAGAACGCAATAGCAGCACCTCTGTTCCAAAAGTGATTTTACGAAATCACTTAGAAATTTCCACCGGCTCCTTTGTTTTGAGTTTGGAAACTCCTAGGGGCTTGCTAATCCCAGGGCGATACCACTAAGTGGGACCCAAAATATATATATATATAATCTCTATTTTGAGGTTGGCACCCTACTGGAGGAGAGAAAAATTCAAAAATTTAGGGAATTCCCCAAATTGGATTTCTGAGTCTAGTTATTGATTACAAACATATCCAACACCTTCAAGGAGGCATTCAATATCAGATTCAGGTACTTCTTCTCCTATTTGGCTCTCTTTTCAAATTTCTGACAATACGCACTTTTGGCATGTTGTAGCATATGGTCTGGACTTGAGATTATCATCTCCTGGCCTAAACAAAACCCCAATACAATATCCTGGTTATCTAAATATATTATTAAACCCATCTCTAAACCTCTCAAATCATTCCTGAAATTATTTGACCAATTTCTCTGATTTTTTAGCTTAATTTAGGCACTTTTCTTATTTGACTTGCATTAGCCTCATAATTAATTTTTTGTATCTCATTGATAATCCAAGCATGTTAATTAGGTCTTTACTTGTTTATTAATTTTTGTGAGTCCTAATTCTTTTATTGCATATGAACCTAAGTTAAAGAATTGTTTGAATTAGCATGTGAGCTTGCGAGTAGAAATCTTGTTTATTTTTCTTTATTATTTTATCAATTTTATTCCTATCTTCCGAGCACACACTCACTATCCTACATGCATGTTGCATCAGATTTGGTATCAGAGCTAGGTTTAAGGGTTCTTTACCCGTAGGTTACATATTAGGTATAGTTTTTACATTATAGGCTAGTCTTGCATATTTTACATCATTCTGCATTTTTTTTTTTTTTTTTTTTTGCATTTAAATAGTTTTTCTCTTCTAGGGAGTCTTTAGAGTCACCATCATATGCATTTATTGTATGTCCTTTAGATCCAGATTAGATTACCACCGCAAGATAACCCAAGAAACATAAACTAGCTCCCAGTTTTCCCAGGATCCAGCTTTCAAGGAGTTAACAAAGAGGATGGACAAACTAGTTAAATCCTTTGATACTAACAACAAAGTCATCCAGGAACAAATACGGCATCAGGAACAATCAATGCAAGAACTCCGTAGAGAGGTGACTTCCCACACTGTGAGACCTTCACAAGAGGGGAGAGAGGTTCGGACAGGACTTCACCTAGACCACCACTCTGACCATGGATCCGTGGGAGGTGATGCAATACAAAGGGGAAGATACCAAAAATTGTTGTAGAGTAATTCCAAGGCCCTCAAATAAATTAAAATAAAGGATGCGGAAGCAAACAAATCAATAATAGAGTTTAGAAACAAATCAGCAACCGCAAAATTTTTAAATCAGAAAATAAAATCACAAAAAGAAGATAAGAAGGATTTAAAATAGAAAAATATGAGAAAAGACTCAAAAAGAGCATTTTTTGTAATTTTGGACAAAAAATCCAAAAATTACCCAAATGCCCCTCTAACGCATCAGAAAATTCTGAAATTTTTACGATCGTTTCTGACATATTCCAGGGTTCTACGATTAAAATTTTATAAAATTATAATGAGATTTGATAGGTCAAATCAAATAATTTCAAAAAAAAAGTCAAAGTTCTTTAATGGGGGTTCCTAGAGAAGGAAGAAGAAGAAGAAAGAAAAATAATGACAGAAAGAATGAGAAGAGAGTAGTATAGAAAGAAAGAGAAACTTAGGAATAAGCTAAGAGATAAAGAAAAAGAACAAAGATATACCTTGAAAGAAAAAAGGAGCTTGCGGCTACACCTATGGAAGAAGAGAGGGAAGCCATGAGTGCCATCAACCTTTGGAGAAAAAGAATATGGCTACAGCCATACCTTAGGAACACTCAAATATTCAAAATTTTGTTTATTCTTCACTATCAAATTATGGGGGAGGGGTTGCCTTTAAATAGGCTTACAACCTTAAACAACTAGAAACCTACCAAAATTAGAAACTTTCTAAAATCCTAAACTTGCTAGCCAAGTTTTCTAAAAACATAAAACCTTCTAAAATCTTATTTTCCTAAAAATTCAAACCTAAAACTTTCTAAAAAACACTATTCCCGTTTTTATTGACACCCCCTTAGTAGTTTTGGTCATAAATTTCTCAAATCACCTTAGATTTGTGCAATCTTGGTCTCGTTAAAAAAGTAACTAAATAACCTATCTAAGGACACCAAAATCAAGCCAAAAAATCAAGTTTTGACCCTTGAAAAAGTGGGCTAAACATTAAAAAATGGGATTACTCTAAAAAAACCATTAAATTTGGCACTATTGGCCTTTTTCCATGGATACATAAAATGTTGTACCCCCCTTATAAGACCCTAAATAACCCCACATAACATGTACACTTAAATCTAGCCCTCTTATGGGACAGCACATACATAAGTCTCTTTGTGTTATCCGCATCATTAGGGTAATTGGTTATGGGGTGTTGCATAACTTTTCAATACCAAGGATTTAAAGATTAGAGTTCACAAATAGAATCAACAAATGATAAATAAAGAAAATAAATATAATAGAAAAAGAAAAAAGGGATAATTCCAATAAAATCAGAACCACTGGAACTCTAAGAATCAGCACCTAGAGGCTCTTAAAAGCAACAACACCTTCAAGAACAAGGGCAAGAAGTTAGCACCAAATCAATATGCTAGGGCATCGGAATAGTTATCCATTCATCAATTCTAAAGTCAATCACAAAGCCTATTATATAAGCTACCACACACCCACAAAATAAATTCCAACACAATTAGGTCTTCTATTGATACTCTAACTTGATTGGGATAGCACAAAGCTCTAATACCAAAATTGATGTAAAATAAAAGCCAAGAAATCAATTGAAAACCTAAAGAGATGTGGCTAATGCAATAATAAACTTAAAAAATCAAGAATGGAATTGACACACACCAAGTATCACAAAATCTCAGGAAAATACAAGAATAGAAGGAGAATAAGTAGAGGGAGTTAGAAGAGCTTAAGAAGGAAAAAAAAAACGAATGAGAATAAACCCAGAAGGAAGATTCTGGAATTTCTTAATAGAAACCCAAAATACCCCAGTTCATGCATCAGTAAATTACCAAATTTTAAAGGTGAATTTTGACATACCTAAGGATTCTATGTTCCGAATTTCGTTAAATTTGGACAAGTTTAATTTGTCAAATCATGGGATTTCAAAAAAATTAAGGTCCATTAATGGTAGTTCTAACAAAACTAGTGTGGAATCTTTTCCAATAAACTAGCAAAAAAGAATGGAATCAAGGAAAAAGTTTAAGGGTTTAATAGGGGATCCTTGGGAGATCAAAGGATCCAGGGTAAGAATTTTATCTAGATAAACATTCCATAGGAAAAACAACACTTTTGGGGGAACACCTAGGATCCAAATGCATTTAGGGGGAAACGAGAGGGCCCTAAAACTACCAAATTCCGTATAAAGAGACTTTGGAGAATACCTACCATTTTTAGCAACGGTCCATTCCCACTCATCATTCAAGGAGGGGCTCGGCTTCATGCCATCAAACACCCAAAGCAACCTACACATCTCACCCAACTCCCAATCATTTAAGTTTCTACGGAGTCTAGGCAACCAAATATTCTACAAGATGTCAAAAGAATCCACCACCCTATAATGAGTGTAATACCCCACTATGCCTTAGAAGGGTAAAATTGTTTTTTAACATTTTTAGGAAGTCACTTGTGGTGTTTGAGACCCAATAGAATGAATTAAAAGTAACGAAAACAAACATAAGTCCCAAACTTGTCAAATTCTAAGTTGTTCTAAATGCATAATTAGGATAACTTTACAAGAAAAATTGTATCAATCCCAATACAATTTTAGTACAAGTTATACCTAATTGGAAAGCTCTCAGAATCTACTTTCCAATGCCTCAAACGGTGCGTAATTCATAGTTTTCCAGATAACGTTATGCCTATTTTACTGCGGGGTCTCTACGCCAAGAAATTCAGAACACTCCACTAACAGGTCAAGGAACGGGTCTTGGACTCAAGACCAATCTCATGACCGGTCATGAAGACAAGTTTGAGCCCTCAGGCATTTCAAGACCGATCTCATGACCGGTCAGGAGATGTGTCAAAGCCCTGACCAGTCTCCAAGCCCCTAACTAGTCAAGAGTAGAAAATCTGAAGAAGAAAAAAAATGCAAACACATACAAAAATTATGTGGCTTACCCTTATTTGACCCCCACACATGTGGGATCCCATTTGTGACGAATTATAACCACTCTATGACCTCCTTTAGGTCTATTAGACCTCTTAGAACATAGAAAAATAAAGAGATTGAGAGAATTGGAAAATTCGGAAGGAAGGAAGAGAAATTCTTCCCCAATTTGGTAAGTTCAACCCATTCTTGAGAATTTTTGCTAAAATAGGTGATTTTCTTCCATGAACTACTTAGTTTCATTCATTTGAAAATAGGTTTACTCTAAAATTGTAGAAAAAGTTGATTTGAGAGAGTAAAGTGAAAAAGCATTAGTAAGAAACAAAGGATTTGAAAAGATTGTAAGTAACCTTGTTTACTATGGGTGATGTGATGTGTTTTCCTCTTATGGTTTTTAGATTATGTGATTTTATCTTTGGATTCCTTTGAGATTATTGGAAATCTTTGCATTCAAGCCATTGAACCATGCTCGTTCAATGAACTCTAGCTTACATAGTCAGTATTTTGCTTTTTATGCTTGGTATAA
>JAOXJP010032923.1:0-16747 GCA_025762735.1 Platanus orientalis | reverse complement strand
GGCCCATAATCACTCCCATTTTGATATATATTCACCCTAAGGCCAAGGATGCTCCTCCCCACTATAAAAGGAGCTTTTCCCTTTAAGGTAAAGAATATTCTCAACACTCCAAGTTTTTAGAGAGAGCTAAGAGACATACTATTCTGAGAGCCTTCTCCACTATACAAATTTTTGTTGCCTATTGTTTACTGAGATATAGTAGTTAGCATCCTACTCTTCTCTCCTATTGAGCTATATTCCTATTATTGAGGAAAGGTTGTGATGAGTGATTTTTCCTAGAGGAACTCACATTTGGCTGAGCTTAAGGAGCACTAGAGCTAAGTACTTGGAGCTTGTAGGTAGCTAAGGCATATCAGCTCATCAAGGAGCATCCCACATATTGAGTAACTAGCAACATCAACCATATGGTGGTAATATTTACTTGACTTTGCATTCATTTGCATTCATATTTATTTCTACTATTGTTTAGCTTCCACTAGAGACACCGGGTGCTTGAGAACCTCTGTTGGAAACACCGGAGGTATTGCACACTTGCCGGGGACACCGAGTGTTGTAGCCAGCTTGCTTGTGAGCAAGTAGTAGGGTTTGTATATTGACCTAGGTTGTAATAGAACCTGAATGAAATATACCTAAACTTGGTAATGAGCTTTAGAAGAGTGGACGTAGGCCCAAGTGCCGAACCACTATAAATCTTGTGTTGTGGTTTATGGTTGTGTGATTGCTAGTCTCTTTGTTGCCTTACTTCATACTACTCTTGCCTACTATATGTTGTTATCATCCTTGAGTAGTTACACTTGAACATACACACTCACTCAATTGAACATATTGTAAGAGAATCTAATAACCACAACTTGGTAATTAAAAAGGAGGTTAATTAAATTAAAAGAAATCCTATTCACCCCCTCTAGGATTAATTATGTAGCATTTCAAAGAGCAAAATGAAACACCTCATCTTCCCCTAAGTGTTTATCCATTGTGCCATAAGCAGACTAAGATGTCACAAAAGGCAGGCTCCTTGTGGTTGTTAATTCCTTCTTGATATCTTCAATAAAACTTGGAAGGGTGTTGCGAGTTACCATGTAGATGTCCTAACTAGTGGGAATATAGGCTTAAAGCTCATAGATGATGTCAATCACTTTCTAAAAAATATCATCAAGAAAATGATCTTCCAGATCATAACCATTCATGGTAGCAAGGATATCCTGAACATTGCTCCCCAGGTTCCATAAGGCCTCGAGCTCTTTTCTGATTAATGTGCAAACGCCATATAATTGTCACTAAGATGCATATTGCTGGATCCTCGATAGCCCTCGTGGCCTTCTGGGTGCCTCAGGTCTAGCAGGAATGGTTTCATATCCCGGCTAGCTCTCTGATTTAGGCCTTGTAGTGATGAAAACATGGGAAGGGTGATTGAAAGGTTGTACTAAGCCTTGTTCCTACATTACTGGAAATATGTTAGCCAGTTGCCTTTGTTCCTCTCTAGCAGATGGAATGTCACCCCTTTGTTCTTGCTGAACTCCTATTCTTATAGCTACGTCCTATGGCTCCTCAAAAGGGTAGCCACCATGTCCTCAAAATCATCTTCGTGATGGGAGGCATCCGCTCAGGCTCCCTTGCTTTATCAGGGGATGGAATGCATTGTGGTCCCCTCCCACGGGACTTACTTCTCTGGCCTCTTTTTCTTTTAGGCTTGCTTGGCTCTTCATCTATTTCGGTTGCTGAAGGAGATGGTGGGGCCAAATCAACGTCCTCTTAATGACCCTGTGGCCACTTATTGGATCCCATAGGCCATTGCACGACTGACGTTTTCTTGGCCAACGTCTTATTTTGGGACTTGTCGGCCATTATTATGGTACCTTAACCCATCATAAAAAATAACCTAGGAGTTGTCCCTGTCATCATTGTATCTCACTACGAAAGAGAATGAGTTATACCACAATTTGACATAACGATAATCAGACTGAAGGTTGTCTTGCTCAGCCATCTCATCAAGATTGGTTGCACGACTACCTGTGCTAGACCTCATGAAATATAGGTAAGATTTCTTGATCCTCTCCAAGTTGGTTGTCTTACCCACCATCTTTGCACTAGTGGGGAGAGAGACAACCTCTTGAAAGCATGAAAATTGGCATGTGACTCTATGTGGATTATAGGCTTCAATGTGAAAGTGACTATCCCTCCTCCATACTAAACAACCACTTTGATGGGAGCAGAAATATGCCCATGCCTCCCCTACAAGTGACCCATCATCCACCAAGGTTTGTTTGCCAAACAGATGGTCAAGGATAAGAACAAGTTTATAGGTAAAGCAAAATAAAGTGGTAGGCCATAACATTATTTCTACCCATTGATTCTTTAGAGTATTAATGTACGCAATGGTACAAAGGTTCTTCTCTCCTCTCTGATAGATGGAAGGAAAGTGAACTACTAACCATGCACAGAAGTATTGAAGAAGGAGATATGCCAACTTTTCTCTTATTTAACCCTCCTCAATGATTACTTCTACAATATCTCGCAGGCCTTTATACAAACAGCAAAGACTGGGGACTGTCAGTTCATGCGAATCCCATTAGCTAGATTTGTAGCAGCTATAAATACTCCAAGGTATATACACTCCCTTACGTTGCTTAAGAGAGCCCACCCACTCAAGAAGGCCGCATAAACCCTAGCCAGGAATGCAGGACCATCTAGGTCGATGCTACGTTGAATGTTGTTTTTGGTCCATGGCAAAGGTTTGCCTTCAGCAGTCATAATTAAAGGGGCCCTTGCAAATGTGCCCAAGCTAGTTTCCATATAAGACATTTATCTCGTCGAACTTAGAGAATATTTGAAATAACCTTCGACATGTGGTAGAAAGTCTTTTGAAATGAGCATAGCGAGATACCCAACTTGTCATACTGACGTAGGAAGGTGTTAGTGTCACAACACCATCTCGAAATCACCTTTGCCACCATAGCATGGTGTTTGTCGAAATTTCCTATAGAACCACACAGTGCCTCAGCCATATGAACTATCTCTACACGATATTGGTCAAGGTAATATCTAACAAAAGCTTTCCACCTACTCCCACCACTAGTAAAAGAAGAGGAGCCTCTGTAAAGTCTACCTACCCACCTGGCTTTGCCCAAATGGATCTTTTGAATTAAGATCCTAAGGTCGTTGGTAGTGGAATCCTTAAGATTCTTGCCTTCTTCAATGGAGGGCAGCAAAGTTTCACAAACCGAGTTATCTCGGCAGGCACAGTCATCTAAGTGACACCAATCCTTGCAAACAGCCTAAATAAGATCTGGCAGGTTTGGTGCATGTTCAATGACAGGGTCAACAAATTTAGGGTTAAAAAGACTTCAGCTATGCGCCCATTCATGAGTTTGACGAATAGAAGAAGGAAGGCTTTCATAACACTCTCAATCATATAGAATTCTCCTCCTGGGTGCCATCACTCTACAAAAGGGAATCAAAGAAGTTAGACACAAATATAAACATGAAACATACATTCTTATAAATTTCCTAAGACTTAACAAAAGTGGGCACGAATGAGAATCCTTAGTGTGCAAATGCAAATGGTCATTACCGATTCGCGTGTGTTCTAGTAACAGTGCAAATATAGGCAGCATAACCCCTCATAACGGGAAAATGACCAAAAAGTTATCAATTTATGCCCAACATCTTGCATAGTAAGGAGTGCGTAAATAATAAGTGCCTCAACCTGCGAATTAACACAGGGAGACCCCTTTGTGACCACTCAAGCGAGCCCTATGGCGGCGAATAGTCACCGGAAACCCAACCACTGCCGAAAACGATGATCAGAGTTCCTCAATGCATTTTCAAGCCTACAAACCCCAAGTCTTTACCAAAACTCACAAAATCATGTCAAGACACTCATTTGAATGAGATAAAGCTTCCTAACCAAATTGGTTTAAGGCTTGAAGCCTTAAAAATCACCAAAATGAAGAGAAGGTCTTTGACTTCCAACAAAGTAAGAAAACTTCACAGTCAGGGGTCCAAATACTTTGGAATAGGTATAAAGATGATTGCAAGAAGGAGATGAAAGATTTGACTGGACTAGTTTGGACTTTTGATGCAAAAAAATCACAAAGAACTCTAAGGTATAAGTTCTCAATAATGGCAGTTCTCAAAGGTTCTCTGGAGATGAACCAAGGAAGAAGACCAAGTTTATATACTCATGGGGGTATATTTGTCCAGATACAAGGAATTTGAAAAGTCCTAGGAACTAAGAAAGTGTATCAAAGGAATAACTGAAAGCCATTATTTTGACTACGGAAAACGCACTGTCTCTTTACACTCGTAGCTCATTTTTCGTGGGGGCAACTGTAGAAACCGAAAATGTGTGAATGTCAAATTAAATGACATTCTCCACACTTTATTTTGGAGAATTAAAAATGAAAATAACATTCGCCCCAAAGTAAAAGCCTGCGAATCCACCAGGATATACACATTTACCGCCAAAACGTGTACAAACACACTTTATATTTGCACACTGCAAAAACCAGAAACTGAAATTAGGCCTTATCTTCTTCCATGGTGGTTGTTTTGGATAGCCAGGACTCCTATAAGTTCTTTAACTACCCAGGAAACTGAAGGAGGTGCATTCTCACATAAAAGAAGCATCTATATGTTTGGGATAAGGATTGAAGAATCCCTCTCAAATATGAGAGCAATAGATGAGATAGAGTTTCTCTCCAGCAAGGACTCTTCTCTAACTCGTTTTTGCACCTATAAATACCTTCAAGGCTACATGAGAAAGTATATTGGAATATCGATCACAAGCTTAAGTTCTCAAGCAAACATTGCTCTTATAGTTCAGGCAAGCTCTACCCCATTCCCTTGAAAGTTTATAAGTTCACCTCTCTTCCAAAAAAGGAAAGCAAGTCCATTGTATCTCTGCGATCTCTCCAAGGAAGATACCACATGAAGCTTGATGACAAATCATGCCATGGCTAGGTAAACTTACCAGTGTTTGAGCAATAAAGTTTGTATCCATATTTATTAAATAAAATAAATTGTTATCTTCTTCTCCTCTTCTTTTCTTCTTTATTTCATGCAACTTCGTCTTCATAATACAAATTGAGAAACTAGGTTAATCAGAGATTTGTTGTGTTGAATGGCAGTAAAAAAAAAATCTCCCAGACTTAGAGTATTAGTCCCCACCTATAAAATAATAAACTAGCCCCAAACGGCTAGGTTATTTGTTTAATGAATTTTGCCTTATACATGGCTCAAAATCTAGAGTTACAAATGTATGATCCTTTAATTTTAGGTTAAGGATTTATAGACTTATGCTCACAATTGAGGTTTTGTACCCTTTTTTGGATAGGGAAGTATTATCTTGATGGTTGGCTCTTGAGAGCCTTTATCTTTGAAAGTTGATATATGACTTTATTGGTTAAAATAGATGGTAATTGTGATTATATTTTCTAGACTTTGGTTATATAATGATAGATCTTTATATTCTGCTACAATAGAACATGTTTATGGTGAATGAATGAGTATTCTGCAGCAAAATGTAAACAAAAATGGATAAGGACAATGTTTACTTATTATTCTGCTGTGATACGTCATTGGATTACGAGAATTAAAGGCTTTAAAACAAATCGGAAAAAATTTATAGAGGAAAAAGGACATGGTCACACTCCAAATGGGAGATCTCCCCATTGTGAGGTTTGGGTTTGGGGTTAGATATATCTTCCAGTGTCTAACCCGAATTCAGGCCACAAATATTGGCCTCAGATCCTGGTCGTGACTGTAGAAACCAAAAGTGTGCGGATGTCAAATTACATGACATTCACCACACTATAAGTGAGCGAATTGAGAATAAAAGTCTCATTTGTGTATATCAAAGTGAAGGCTTGTGAATCAACAAAATATGTACATTCACCACCAAAAAGGGTGTACGAATACACTGTTCATATTCGCACATTGCGAAAACCAAAAACTGAAATTCGATCTTATCTTCTTCCATGGTGATTATTTTGGATAGCCACGACTCCCATGAGTTCCCTAACCACCCAGGAGACTGAAGGAGGTGCTTTCTCACATAGAAGAAACACCTATATGCTTGGGATAAGGATTAAAGAATCCCACTCTAACATGAAAGCCATAAATGATATAGAGTTATCTCCCAACAAGGACTCTTCTCTAACCCGTTTTTGCACCTATAAATAACCCACTCTAGCATGACCACATCCCTACTCATCCTGGTTTTTCAAGTCCCATTACCTAAGAAATTATATCATTTAGAGAAGGAAATGATGAGTCTTGGGTACCCTCTTCTACCATTAGGTTTTCCATTTTTTGTTGCAATCGATTAATTTCTTTATTAGTTTAATTACATGAGGTCAAGAAGGGGTGGCAATGTTTGACATGACCCGCGAAACCCGACATGATCCAACACAAAAAATAAGTGGGTTAGGGTTGACCCTAAATGTGTTTTGGGTCAAAACAGGTCAACCTACTTTAACACGATTAATAAATGGGTCAGGTTAGGTTTGAGCCAAATTATCTTATACCCTTACCTTGACACAACACAAACCTAACTCAACAAGATGAATTACCACATAACCTGTGAGCCCGACATGACCCAACACAAAAATAAGCAGGTTAGGGTTGACCCTAAATGTGTTTCAGGTCAAAACAGGTCAACCCGCTTTGGCACGATTAATAATGTCAGGTTAGGGTTGAGCCAAATTGTCTTACACCCTTACCTCGACACGACACGAACCCGACCCACCAACATGAATTGTCACCCCTAAGGTCAAGACATAAGTGAAAAGAGACATTAAAGTAAGAAAAAAAAAAGGTTATTTCATTAAGTCAATATAATTTACAATCTTACTCTCACATCTTTAATATAATCGCCATTTTTTCTAGTATGTGCTTTTATGAAGATTTCAGCTCGAGAGGGTAGGACATCCATTCCTCTTTCAAGTTGTTGCATTAATGGATAGATAATTAAAGAGTTAACAATTCCTAAATAAAAAAATAAGGTGCATACACAAAAATTGGAATGCATGCATCACAAAGTAAAATACATACTTCCTCATATTGTATTTGTCTAAAGCTTTTCTTGTCAGCTGTATGCAACAAAGTTTGTTTTGAACGATTTTCTTTGTTCCTACTACTCCATGCCTATATGGAATTATTAGTGACATTTGGAGGAGTATAATATGAATTAGAACTTATGAACTTTCATTCATGATTGTAATATACATGCCCTTCTTCTGATTCCCACAAATGAATGGGTGTTCTTCATTGCCTTGTATCCACATCGTTTGGACATGGTAATCTATCACGCTCTTTTTGAATAGTGCATGAATCTATAAATACTTACGTTTCAAAATACACTTGTAGTTAGTCCATTTTTTACCGAGTGAAGAGATAGTCCACATCTTTGCCATGTCATCAATGTCGAACTTCATCTACACAACATTTACATGACAAAATCAGGTAAAATCCACAATCATAACTTTATACAGCTACTTTAAACAGATATATTAGGAGATAACAACCATTAGCTCCAAATTCAAAAACTAGTTATAGAAAGCTGTGAAGTCATTATATATGATTGATGAAAGAATCATATAAAGTCCAAAAATCATAATATTGCTTACCAAAACCTTATACCAAGCATCCTTTTTCTTTTCTTTGGGAACTTTCTACCATGAAGGCAAACCAATAGGGAATATTGCCCGATCTCTTGCCAAAGTTCCTAAATACCGTGTAAACCATCCCACATTCTCTCCATAAGGTTGTTGCCTATCCCACATGACCTGTAACTTTTCTTTATTTCCATTCAATAAAAAATAACACTTTGTCGGTCCTCTTCCTTTCTTCTTTAGTGCTAAGACACTCTCTTGAGGAATTAGTTGCTAGTGATCCATCTACCAAAAATTGAGAATTTATATTAAATAGTGACGCATAAACATACAAAAAATGTGTTAGTTAGCAACTTATGCAATATCATAAATATGTAAGAAAATGCAGACTCGTGAATTATAAATAACACTGTAAAAAAACATGGATGCACTATGGGAAAAAAAAATGGATGCCACTTGGGTACCAAAGAATCCCATCGAGAATTTGTTGGTTATATTTTGTATACAAATTTCAATATAGAAAATAGCATCCAAGGTCACAATTGTGGTTTCCAATATCGAAGCAAAATATAAGAACACTCAGTCCATGATTTGCAGAGTTAAATCCAAGATAAACTATATGAAATCTGACAATGCTTCAAATTTGTTATTCTTTTATTTAGGTGAGTGTGACATTTCATATATGTGTCTTACACCAACACACATTAGTGTGTTTATTTTAGTCACATGCCACCAAGAAACAATACCGGAGAATGTCTACTTAATGCCAATAAAATATTTCTTTCAATTTTCGATCTAAACAATCATAACAAAGAACTATACTAGTTACTAATTATTAAAACTTCATAACTGACCCACTAAATAACTATCGTATTGGATTATATTCTTTTAAGTTCTTGAGAGATTCTATTCAAGTAATATTTTATGTTTCTCCCAACATATTAAACAATGTTGGATACCAAATAGATTTTCCAAGCCCGATGTATCTGACAACTCATATGTTGAAGTTAAACATGGGTCCTGCAACTAGTCCATATGGTTATACCATATCCTAAATATATGGATATTTGTCTTATAAGCTTAGGAAATGATTTTCAAACTCAATTTTTTTTAGGACTATTATGCAAACCATTTGCCACAAGGAACATTTTATGTTTCTCCCATCATATTAAACAATGTTGGTTACCATATAGATTTTTTAAGCCTAATGTATCTGACAACTCATATGTTGAAGTTAAACGTAGGTCCTGCAACCAGCTCATATGGTTATACCATATCCTAAATAAGTGGATATTTGTCTTATAAGCTTAGGAAATGATTTCCAAACTTAGCTTTTTTAGGACCATTATGTAGACGATTTGCCATTAGTATTTATAAGTTAGTTCGACCTCTTCCAATCTCAAATGGTAGAAACCTTGCAAATATAAAACTATTGATGCAAGATGGGTAAGGTTAAGACTCACTTGTAGTTTTATACTTGCAAGGTTTCTACCATTTGAGATTGGAAGATGTCACGTTAGTTTTGCTTATAAATAGTAATGGAAAATGGTCTGCATAATGGTCCTAAAAAAGTTGAGTTTGGCAGTTATTTCCTAAGCTTATAAGATAAATATCCATGTATTTAGAATATAATATAACCATATGAGCTGGTTGTAGGACCTACGTTTAACTTCAACATATGAGTCCCCAGTTACATTAGGCTTTGAAAATTTGTATGGTTTCCAACATTGTTTAGTATGCTGGGAGAGACCTAAAATACTCCTTGCATGGAAGCTCTGGGAACTTAAAAGTGCATAATCCAATACGGTAGTTATTTTGTGGGTCAGTTATGAAGTTTCCATAATTAGTAGATAGTGTAGTTCTTTGTTATGATTGTCCAAATGGAAAAAAAAAATTGAAAGAAATGTTTTATTGGCATTAAGTAGAGATTCTCCAGCATTGTTTCTTAGTGGCATGTGACTAAAGTAAACACACTAATGTGTGCTAGTGTAAAACACAGAAATGAAATGTCATACTCACTTAAATAGAAGAATAATGAAGCATTGTCAGATTTCATACAATTTATCTTGGATTTAACTCGGCAGATCATGGAATGTGTGTTCTTATATTTCGCTTCGATGTTGGAAACCACAATTGTGACCTTCCTTGGATGCTATTGTCTATATTACAATTTGTATACAAAATATAATTAACAAATTGCTGGTGGGATTCTATGGTACCCAAATGGCATCCATGTTTTTTTATTTCCACAGTGCATCCATGTTTTTTATTTTTTACGATGTTATTTATAATTTGTGAGTCTGCATTTGCTTACATGTTTGTGATATTTTGCATAAATAAGTTGCTAACTAACACATTTTTATTTTTATGTTTATACGTCACTGTTTAATATAAATTTTTACTTTTTTGCAGATGGATCACCAACAACCAACTTCTCAGGAGAGTGTCTCAACGCCAAAGAAGAAAGGAAGAGGACCGACAATGTGTTATTTTTTCTATTGAATGGAAACAAAGAATTTACAGGTCATATGGGATGCGTAACAACCTTATGGAGAGAATGTTAGATGGTTTACACGGTATTTGGGGACTTTTGTAAGAGACCAAGCAATATTCCCTATTGATTTTCCTTTGTGGCGTAAAGTTCCTGAGGAGAAGATGCTTGGTATAAGGTTTTGGTGAGAAATATTATGATTTTTGGACTTTATATGATTCTTTCATCACTCATATATAATGACTTCACAACTTTCTATGACCAGTTTTTGAATTTTGAGCGAATGACTATTATCTGCTAATATATTTGTTTAAAGCAGCCGTACAGCCATGTGATTATGGATTCTACCAGATTTTTAGTCGTGTAAATGTTGTGCAGATGAAGTTTGACATTGATGAGGCAGCAAAGAAGTGGACTATCTCTTCGCTCGGTGAAAAATGAACTAACTACAAGTACATGTTGAAACCTAATTATTTTGATCCATGCACTACTCAGGAAGAGTAATAAATTACAATGTCTGGACAATGTGGATGCAAGGCAATGGAGAACACTCATACATTTGTGGGAATCAGAAGAAGGGCATGTTTATACTCCTCCCAATGGCACTAACAATTTCATACAGGCATAGAGTAGTAGGAATGAAGAAAACCGTTCAAAACAAACTTTGTTGCATACAGTTGGCAAGAAAATCTTTAAACAAATACAATACCGGGAAATATGTAGTTTACTTTATAATGCATGCATTCCAATTTTCATGTACCTTATTTTTTATTTAGGAATTGTTAACTCTTTAATCATCTATCCATTGATGTAGCAACTTAAAAGAGGAACGGATGACCCACCCTCACGAACCGAAATCTTCATAAAAACACATACTAGAAAAAATGGCTATTATATTAATGAAGATGTGAAAAATAAGATTGTAAGTTATATTGACTTAATGCAACAAAGTTTTTTTTCTTCATAATTATGTATTCTTTTCTCTTATCTTTTGACCTCATGTAATTAAACTAATAAAGAAATTCATGGATTGCAACAACAAATGGAAGACCTCATTTTAGAAGAGGGTGCCCAAAACTCATCATTTCCTTCACCTAATAATGCATTTTCTTAGGTAATGGGACCTTAAAAAACCAGAATGAATTTGGGGATGTAGTCATGGAGTGATTCCGATTAGCTTGTGGGGGGCATTATCTAATCGTGACACAATTTCAAGAATTGAATACAATGCAATGAAAGATCAAATTTTAAAGCTTTAGGAAGAGAGATCAAGGTATAAAGAAGTACAACAACTTAGAGGTGAACAAAAAGAACTAAAATCGTAGCTGGATGAAATGATGAGGTTTTTTGAAGCTCACATGGAACAGGTATAAGCATATGACTCATTTCTAATTGATAGAATCAAAAGTGTTAGAAATTGTGCACGCACATGTTAATGAATTAATTAGTGTCTTTTTAATTGTATAGGGCGGTGATGCTTCATTATGCAATGGCAACTCCAACAATGGTTCACGACTTATTTTTTCATAAAGATGTATTTTGTGTCTTTGGTTGCTAAAAAGAGATAATAAGGACTCTCTTACTTTGTTTGAAGACATGATTGTTTCTTTTTGTGAATAAAGTGGGGGGAATTTGTGCTTTGTTATGTGCATGAAATGAGGTGAATTTATCTATAACTAGACTGTTATAAGTAATGAAAAGTGATATGAAGTTTTTGGATCCGGATAGGTATGAAGTGTGATGAATGAATTTGTGGTTATGTAGAAAATAGTGGAATAAAAATAGGGCTTATGTGGTGAATGAATTTGTGGTTATGCAGGGAATATTGAAAATCAAGGCATATGAGAAAGAAACAAGGATTATATTTCACAATTGGAAAAGATTTTTAGAAGCACTTTCAAAGCCACCGCTAAAAGTTGAAAAAACCTGTCGTATAACAAATATTTTTGCGGTGGTTTTTCATTAAACTGACTTTTAGTGAGGTTATAGAACCCGCGCTAAAATCCACTCTTAACAGCAGTTATAACCCCCGCCGAAATTTAAAATAAGTTATTTTTAATGACATTGGCAGCGGTTCTTGAAACCCTCACAAACTCTGTCGCAACAAACTATCATAATGGCATTTATTACAAAGGCAATTTTCAAACCGCAATTAAAACGTTTTGCAGCAGTTTAATGCTCTCGATGGTTTTCCTTATAAGGAGATATAATAGATAAAGAAAACAAATATTTTGACCAAAAAGTCTGTGACCCTCATGACCATGTTACAGGCTAACACATGGTGTGTTTGGGGGTAAAAGCATAAAAAAGTGCTCAATTCAAAAGTTGGTACCAAAATAGAGACCGAATTAAAAAATTCATCATGTGTTAATCTGACATGGACACAAAGGGTCATTCACTTTTTAGTCTCAAACAATCATTCTCCTAGATAAAAGAGAAATGTAGGCCATTGATCGAGCGAATCCCAAGGCAAGTTGATAACATCAATTGGATTTTAGAGATACTGTTGGATTGTCAGAGCAAAAGAGAGCATTGTAAGAACAATAAAGAAAGAGTGAGAGAGTGGGAGTGGAAACAATTTACAAGCATATATATATATGCACTTTAGAAACTCAGACAAAATAGCTAAATGAAAATTTTGCATACCTTCTCTTTGAGAGAAAGGAAGAGGAAATCAAAATTGGTTTTTTTTTTTTTGGTTTTGACACGAGAATAGAGAGAAAATGCTTATTGATTTATTCACAATGAATACAATGCATATAAGAAGATATCTTAATAGACAATTACAAAGATAATGATAGAAACTCAGGTAATTGATACTGACATGGATTTTATGTTGAAAATTTTATGAAAATTTTCAGGTCTACCTCCCAAGGTGATAATGTTCATATGGATATGTTTACAAGATGCCATTGCCATAAGGGGTAATTGATCAAAATTCATAATTGGAATGGACGCAAGCTACCCGATTTGTGGCCTGGATACAGAGAATATACATAATCTATTCTTCTATAGTGAATTCACTGAAGTTGTTTGGTTTGGGTCTCCTCTTGGACTTAGAATTAGAAAACAACAAAAGAGTTTTAATGACTAGGTGATGGAATGGATCAAGCTATACCCATATGCACAATGCTTCAGAATTGTAGCTTCTATATTATGGCACATATGGAAGACACAGAACAATAGGCTATTTGCAAACAAAGTTATATCAGTTGAAAGAGTGATGGAAATGCAACAAAAATGGCCAACGGATATCAAGGTGGGAGGGCATTGATGGATTCTTCAGATGTCCCAGCCACTAATTTTGCATCCAATTCTAGGACTAATGATCATTGGATTCCTCCTCCAGTTGAAATTTTGATAGTTAATGTGGATGGCGCTACAAGCCATTTAGGTGCAGCTGCTGTAATTAGCAGAGACTATAAATGAGGGTTCTTGGAAGGTTGTTCTAAAACTCTTCACAACTATGATGCAGAAGAAGCAGAAGTTTGGAGTCTTTTCATTGGAATCCATATGGCTAAAGATCTTCCCCATTAGAAATTCATAAATAGAAAGGAGATTGTTTCACCATTGTCAAGCTTCTTCAGAGAGGTAACACTCGTACCCCATGGCGCATTCAAACGATAATACAGGACTGTAGGTGCATGTTGAAGTGTTCCACGAATATCCAAATAACATATGCTTTTCAGGCCAACAACAAAGTTGCTCACTACATGGTAGCTATCACGGCAAGGGACCATGTACCTCAAAAATGGAACACTTCTAATGTTACAGATGAATTAGCTTTAATTCTTGATTCTGAATCTTGTAATCAACTATTTTTTATAGTTGAATGAATGATTTGAGCATATATATATATATATATAAAAGGTTTATTTTAATAAAAATTCATTTAATTGGTTAACTACGAAAAAGAAATATCAAGCCCTACGTGGTACAATTCTGAAATTGTTAGACAAAGTTTTGCAGTTCAAGTTTTTTTTTTTTTTAACGAGAAATTTATATACCTATTGTTGACAAAAAAATTGGGTGTATGGGCTTGCAAACTCACCTACGATTCAAAGCATCAATTCAAACAAAGAAACTAAAGAGATGGGCTTACTCAGTCAACCACTTAAAGATGAATCAAGCAATTTGGAGGGAAAGGGTTCATCCCTCGATCAATTCTTTTTACCTCTTGATTGAGGACTTTTAATGATTAAAATGTCAAGATGTTCAACCAATGACAAAAATATAGAAGTTGATAAATATTTCATTAATGTAAACAAAGCACTTATAATATATACAATAGATAGAAATGACAACTATTACAACAAAAAGTGTGGTGGCATTATTCTAAATATTTACATTTTATAACAGATCAGGTTGATGTAAATGGATTCAGCCGGGCAATGGGGACACACACCAACGGATGGGCCCTTGGGAGAGTTAACCCTATTCCCTCAGTCATATCAACACTTACGTTCTTTCCATCACCAAACTTCCACTCAAAACACTGAATCATGCATGAAAGAGTTGTCTGCACAACTTGTAATGCAAGAGAAATCCCAGGGCACCCTTTCCTTCCACTCCCAAATGGCAAGAGATGGAAATGCTGCCCCCTAACATCTAGTTGACTCCTGTTGCAGTCCTGTTCGATTATGAATCTCTCTGGTCGGAATTCCAGTGGATTATCCCACTTCTTGGGGTCTCTTCCAATAGCCCATACATTAATGAAGATCCTGGTTTTTGCAGGAATGTCATAGCCTTGGATTCTGCAGTCTTCAGTTGATTCTCTTACAATTAAAGGGCCAGCTGGGTGCAACCTCAGTGTTTCTTTTACAATTGCTTGGAGGTAAGGGAGATTGAGAATATCTGATTCTTCCACCATTCTACTCTTTCCGATCACAGAATCAATTTATTCTCTTGCTTTCTCAAACACATCAGGGTGGTTGATGAGCTCTGCCAATGCCCATTCCGTTGTAATGGAGGAGGTATCAGTCCCCGCCGAAAATAGATCCTATGGAAAATTACAAGGAAGATAATGATAATGATATATTTAACTTTTGAAGATCCACATTACAATATTATCAAAAGACCTGGAAAGTTATGGATGTTTTTGTTTCTCAGAATCACCCTCAAAGAAAAGCGGACAAATGTTCTGTCCATGATTTTGTATTTCCTACTGTGTCCTACACAAAGGCTAGATGCATAGTGTTAAAATTGTAAAAGCAGTTTTCAAATAAATAAAAAGGTTCACATAAAATATAGTGTATAAGGTTAAAACTGTAAATAAATTAAAAGAAGAAGAAGAAGAAGAAGAAGAAGAAGAAGAAGATATGTTAAAATGAACATTTGCGCCCTATTTAAGAAGGCACCAAATTAAAAAACCATCATGTGTCAGCCTGTGGTAGAGGACACATTAAGACATACATAATTCTGGACAGAACATTTACTCCACAAAGAAAATGATATTTAAAATTTGGAGAATGCCTGTCTTGACAAAAAGACATCTGTAGTTATGCCACATATTAACACCATGTGTTTTTGACTTTTGGTACCTCTTTTTGGAGTCTTACTATTTCAACTTAGCACTTTGATGCAGGGAGACAAGCGTAGGTGATGAATCTTACCAACAAATTGGGACAATCTTCCACGAACCTATTGAATTTCAAAGCTGAAAATACCAGGAACAGGGACTTGTTGATTTTTCCTAAAGGAAAATACCAAGAATTAATTAGAGAATAAATCTCAATGAATAAATAACTCAAATCAATCCACTCTCTTCATTACATTGAGCTTATTTATAAGCTAAATACCAAAAAAAAAAATAGAAAACCCTAACCAAATCTAATAAATTCATCCAAAAATTCACAGGGAAAGATTCTAATCACGTTCATCATCTTGGAACACGATTTTTGCCTTTAAAACGGTCAAATTTGGAAAAGTTTCATGACATAGAAGTTGTAGCCCTTGAAGTCTTCTTTCCAACGCCATAAAGATCTCCTTAATCGGATATTTGTACAAAAAGTTATGCCTTCTGGACTAAACATTACGCAAAATCTTTCAAATTCCGAATTTGTGTGAATTTCTCCTTTTGAACTAAAATAGGATCCTAATCTTCTAAAAACTCTCTTCTATTAAAAACCAATACTTAAAAAATAAAAAGATTCCTAATAAAATCAAAAAACTTAACAAAATAAATATTTCTAAATAAAATAAAAATCATATTAATAATTTCTTCCATGCCTTGATTTTTCTCTAAAAAATAACCACCATGAAATCATGTGCTGCCATGTGTCTCATTGCATCATTCTCCACAGGTTGAAAATAATTCGTCATCGAATTCGATGTATCTTCATCAAAACAATCAATATAATGCTTGACATAATAAACTACATCAGATGTTGAAAGTTGTAATGAATTTCTTTCTTCCCGCTCAAATCTACAAAAAAATCATTGCAGAAAGCCTTATGTGATGAGATTAACGCAAACACATCTTCGTATTTAGAAAATATCAAATCTTTCATCTCTTCTAACTCATCATCATTTTTTATTGAAATCTGATAATTTATCTCCGATAATCAATCAAGTATCTCATCATCATATATAGGTTTCTCAAAGATAACACCATCATCATCATATATAGGCTTCTCAAAGATAA
>JAOXJP010032913.1:0-16749 GCA_025762735.1 Platanus orientalis | reverse complement strand
GAATGGCGGAACAGGATTCGTGTAGCCGACCCCAAATAGTTGGGATAAGGCTGTTTGTTGTTGTTGTTGTTGTTGTAAGAGGACATCTAGAACATGCTGATATAATGAAAAGTGGTAGTCCTAGTACAACGTTAGCAAAGAAATAGGAAACATACAATAAAGATATTTTTAGTCTCTAAAGATATGAACACTTTTTTCTCATGATGATTAGATATTAGATTCAAGTTATCATGTTCATATATGTTCCTGAAAAGAATATTTTAATATGTTCCAAGATAAGAAGACAAGTGTCGCTTCTTTGGGTGACGGTTCAACTTGTGATGTCATAGGCATTAGGGCAATGAAGATCAAGATGTTTAATGGAGTGGTTCATACTTTGGTAGATGTAACATATGTCCCAAAGATGCAAAGGAATTTAAGATCACTGGGCTAGTTGGTGTAAAACCAAATTTTGAGTCATAGTTAAGGCAAAATTCATTAAACAAATTACCTAGCCGTTTTAGGGGCTAATTGATTATTTTACAGGAGGGGACTAGTACTCTAAGTCTGGAGACTTGTTATTTACTAATGTTCAACACAACAAACCTCTGATTAACTTTAAGTTTCTCAATTTGTATTTTGAAGAGGAAGTTGCATGAAAGATAAAGAAGAAAAGAAGAAGAGAAGATAACAATTTCTTTTATTTAATAAATATGGATACAAATTTTGTTGCTCAAACACTGGTAAGTTTACCTAGTCATGGTCTGGTTTGTCTTCAAGGGTTCTGTGGTATCTTCCTTGGAGAGGTCGCAAAGGTGTAATGGACTTGTTTTCCTCTTTTAGAAGAGATGTGAACTTGTAAACCTTCAAGGGAATGGGGTAAAGTTTGCCTGAGTTTTTTAGAGCAATGTTTGCATGAAAACTTGAGCTTGTGATGGATATTTCAACCTTGCTTTCTCATGCAGCCTTGAAAGTATTTATAGGTGTAAAAACGAGTTAGAGAAGAGTCCTTGTTGGGGAAGAACTCTATCTCCTCTATGGCTCTCATATTGGAGTGAGATTTTTCAATCCATATCCTGAACATATAGGTGCCTCTTCTATGCAAGAATGCATCTTCTTCAGTCTCCTGGGTAGTTAGGGAACTCATAGGAGTCATGGCTATCCAAACTAATCACCATGGAAAAAGATAAGATCAAATTTTAGTTCTTGGTTTCTGTAGTGCGCAAATATAAATAGTGCGTTCACAAACCTTTTGGCAGTGAATGTGCATATCTAAAGGCCTTTACTTTTGGGCGAATGAAATTATAATTTTTCATTCGCCATTATTGAGTGTGGCAAATGTCATGTAATTTGGACATTCGCGCACTTTAGGTTTCCACAGTTGCCCCCTCAAAAAATGTGTTGCGACTATAAAGAGACAGTGTGTTTTCCAAGGCCAAAATAATGGTTTTTAATTACTCTTTTGATACACTTTCTTTATTAGTTCCTAGGACTTTTCAAATTCCTTGTATTTGGATAAATACACCCCTATGAGTATATAAGCCTCATTTGTGCTTCTTCAACTCATCTTTTGGAACTTATTCACGGCAGAATTTCCTAAGGCACCAGCTTTTGAAAGCGTGAGTTCCCCTTCATCCTCCTTCTTTCTTTCTTCTAGATGATCATTTGAGGTATGATGAACCACGAGAAACATCTATTTCTTCCCTCCTAATCTTGTCTTTTCTTCCTTTCCCTTCCATATGAACTTGATCTCTTATTTCGAGCTTCTTGTATAGGCAAGGACAATATTCTGGCAAGATTTTGGAGAAGATTTTAGACTTTCGAGTCTAAACACCCCTTTCTTTTGTTCGGACTTTTGGTCATCTTCTCCGATGATGGTAACATCTCCGACGGCTCATTTCGCGTCCTTCAAGTTTGCCCTCTGAATGTATGCTCGAGTGAGCGTGCGAATACCTTCCCCTTGTGTTTATTCACGAGTTGAGATGCTTGTCATTCGCATACTTTGTCAAATGGACTGGTGTGCGCAAATGTGTTTGTTGAACACTCATTTGCACATCATGAATTCTATTCGCGAGAAATGTTTTCCATTTATAAATAAGGAATTTTTGTAATTTTGTCTTCTTTGTCTCTTTAGGGAAATGGCACCCAAAAGGAAATCTTCCAGTGCTAGGAGCGTTGAGTCCTCCAACTTTGACAATATCACTCCTAGAAGGATGAGACTTAGGTCTTAGACCAATCCAGGACCGAGGCCTGCCGCAAGATTGAATTGCCAGCATGAGCTATATTCATAGTGGTTGACTCGGACTCTGAATGAGAAACGAGCATTTGAGACTCATGTTAATCTTCTAGAAGACCTTAGTGTCATGGAGCCTACAGCGATTGCACTGCCGTGTACCCAAGCCAAAGCCTTATCCTATCTGAACGATATAGAGAGGTATTTCAAGAATGCTGGACTTAGATGGACTATCGAGTCTCTTCTGAATTCATCAGCTACCATAGCACAAGCTGAAGAGACTCTAAAGCTTTCCCAACCTACTCGTGATCTTGAAGCCTTCGTGATAGCATCTGAGGTAAAGGTTGTCAACCTCAAACAAGAACATGATGAAGCTTCTCATCTGGAGAGTTTTGCAAACGCGAAGTTGGAGGCATTGGCGGAGCGCTTGCATTATGTCAAATTGGAGTATATGCGTCTCTAGGACCGATTGAATGCCTGTTACGCCGTTATAGAAGACAACGAGTGCACTACTAAAAATAATAAGAATCTGATTGCATGGACCAAAGCTATTTTGGCTGCAAGGAGGGAGAATGCTAATGATGATATACCTCCTGAATTAGCAGCTGAGCGTTCTGACGCTGAACTTGTTCTACAGCAAGAAATCCCTCTTTCTCAAGAACTTCATGACAAGCTTAAGACTCTTATCTAATTTTCTTTGTTGGTTAATATGTTTGTCTTCTCTTTTTTTTTTGGTTCATTGATGGATGTGTAATATTTTCGACATTTTATCAATGAAATATCCTTCTTTTGTGTTTCCATCTTCTTTTGTGTCTTTGTGATGGTTAAATGATCCAAAGCTTGCATAGTTCACACGCAGAAAACACCAGTAATTGTTGGTATGAAATAGGCTTTAGGCTAGGTGAAGTTGGTTTATCCTTTGGTATTATGGGAACCAAATATATCGGGTTAACCATACTTAGCAGAACTCATGCTCATGAAGCCTAACCATTCTTTGATACAACAAGAATGGAGTTAATCATACTTTAGTATGACTTGGAAAGTCCTTAATCAAGTTTAACCATACTTTGACATTATAAGAGCCAAATATGATAGGTTAACCACGTGAGGGCCAAATACAAACTCTTGGTTATTCGAATCCATATGCTTGTTTCTGCTAACTTTGAACAATTTTTTTTGAATTTTAAAATATACAAAATGGCGGCGAATTATAAATATTATTGTGATTCGCCAATTTACGTCATCTAGCGAATGAGTGACTAAACATCCCATTCGCTCACATATTTGTGGGTGAATTGTACTTGTGTTTTACATTCGTGCACTATCTTCTAGTTCACGATACATTTTCTAATGAGCAATGATAACTGATGGCACACGTCTCTTCAGTTACCTTTTTGGTAAATTCTCATTTTTGCCCTATACTAGCTGGCAAATGAAAAGACTATTTCAGCCTTGCAAACAAACAAGTTCTTTCTAAATTCTTCGTGGATGGACCTGATTACCCTTGCAAGTATAAAAACTTGGTCTTCTTCTTCCTTGGTTCATCTTTAGAACCTGATTCAAATCCTCCATTACTAAGCATTTAAACTTCCTCTCCTCTATGTTATTGTACCAAATCTTTGATTTCAACCCATCCAATCACTTTCTTTTGTTCTTACAATCATTCCAACACCATCTTTGGGTTTTTTGGACCGTGGGAACTCTCTCTATGAAGCACCTTGAACCCAAAACCCTTTCCCTTTCATTTTTGGTGAGTTGGAGGTTCCAAACCTCAAACCTTTTCTATTGAGGAGTTTTATTTTGCCTAAATGAGCATTTTGCAAAGTTTGGTGAATATTTAGGGATTGTAAGCTTTTGAAAACTCATTCGGAAACTCTAGTCTTCGTCTCCGGCGAGGGCTGGATTTCTGGTGACCATTCTCTGCCCTAGGGCTGGCTTGAGTGGTCGCGAAAGGCTCTCCCTGTGTTTATTCACGGGTTAAGGCACCTCTTATTCATGTTCTCCTTGCTATGAGAGATGTTCGGCGCGAATAGATAAATTTGTGGTCACTCGCCCGCTATGAGGTGTTATACTGCCATATTCGTGTTGTTACTAAGATGTGCGTAAATCGAGAATGATTAGTTTCATTCACTCATTGGGAATACTCATTCGTGAACACTTTTGTAAAGTTTTAGAAAAATTATAAGAATGCATGTTTCATATTCATATCCACATATAACTTCTTTGATCCCCTTTTATAGAGTGATGGCACCTAGGAGGAGAATTTGTATGATTAAGAATGTCACAAAAGCTTTCCTTCCCCTATTCGTCAGACTCACGAATGGGCACGTAGCTGAAGTTTTCATGATTTTACAAAGAGTCTTATTGAAGGCTTTTGCCAAACCATTAGCCTAAAGGCGCGATGAATGCTACAAATCAATGTTATATTTTGTCATAAGTTGGTACAACAGTGAATTAACAAACGGCTGTCCGTTATTTGTAATTATATGATTAGGGACACCAAACCTACATATGAAATGGACCTTAACAAACTAGACTATATCGGAAGCTTTGATTTCTCACAAAGCGACGACCTCCGCCCATTTGGAGAAGTAATCTATCACAGCAAGGATGTAGCGATGCCCTTTGGTAGAAGTTAGAGTGATGGGTCCCACTATATCTATTCCCCATTTAGAAAATGACTTAAGAACAAGAGGTAGTATGAAGCAGTTCCACGGGCACATGTTCATAGTCGCTATGTAATTGGCAGAAGCGACATCATTTGGCGTATTCGATACAATCGACTACCACTGTTGGTCAATAGTAACAGAGCCTTTTCAATTGGTATAGTAGCTTAGGGCCACTTTGGTGTCCTCCACATACCCCAACATGCACTTCATTCATCACTTTGGTTGCCTCATTTGTTGATAAACATCGCAATAATACACCGTCTAGGGACCCCCTGTATAATTGGTTGCCTTGTAGAGTAAATCGAGGAGCACGTCGTCTCATTTTAGTGCGCTTGAAAAGGTTAGTTGGCTCCCTCTTATCCATGAGATGTTGAATGAGGGGTTCACGCCAATCTTCCTCACCCGAGTTTGATTTGTCATTGATACTTTCCTATGCCTCGATCTCCTGCAAGTCAGTATTGTAAGCGAAAAAGATGTCCCCATTTGTGTCTAATAGTGGGGAAACAAACCTTCTTTCTCCAATATGAATGGTAAGGTAGTCATCCCTTGGATGCGTGAGGGATGTAGCCAGACTAACCAGTGTGTCGGCTTGTCTATTATGGTCCCTTTTAACATGTTTTATTTGTAGGCGTCGGAACAATTTGGTCAAATCTTTGGTCATTTGGAAATAAGGTGTTAAACTCGATTTTTTAATATGATAAAGGCCGTTCATCTGGCAGACAACAAGTTCTGAATCCCCATAGACCATGAGATCATTTATAGGGATTTTCAGGGCCAACTTAAGCCCTGCGATCAAGGCCTCATACTCAGTTTCATTATTCGAACATCCCTCAGTTAGTGTAAGGGAGTGCATAATAATACCATTATCTGAGGTAACAAAAAAGATGTCGATCCCTGAAGATTTATCTATATTGTCTCTTGGGCCCCTGATGGTTCTTGAGATGCTCCATCAAAGAATATTTCTAAATCTTTCTTTATTTGTACCTTCATAACATTTTCATCGGGTAACTCCAGATGAAGAGAGGAACCATCAGGTATTAGATGTGCGGCTAGAAAATCTACGAGAGCTTAGCCATTTATTGCTCATTGCAAAACATAATGGATGTCAAACTTAGAGAGTATAGTCCATTTAGCGATACGTCATTGAACAGAGGTCCGACTCATGATATATTTCAATGGGTCAGCTCTTGATATAAGATGTACCATTATGGTAAGCAATAGTGCCGCAACTTCTGTAATGCGAAGATTAGAGCTAAACAGATCTTAATAGGCGACTAATTTAGTTCAACTCCAACCATTGGCCTGCTAAGATAATACAAGGCATGCTCCTTGCCTTTTTTTTTTTTTTTTTTTTGATAGGTAAGAATGTGAAGAAGGATTTTGAACCCAGGTCTATGGTACAACACCCACAGACTTTACCAACTTAGCAAGCCGGCTTCTTCAATGTGAAATATTAGTAAAAAGAAAGCATGCTCCTTGCCTTCTTCGTTGTGTTGGGCAAGTAATGCCCTTAGGGATGATATCACAACTGCCATATATAATAGTAACGATTATCTGGAGCCGGGCTCATGAGTACTAGTGGGCTCAACAGATATTGTTTTATACTATCAAAAGCATTTTGACAAACTTGGTCCCATACAAAAGACACTCCCTTCTTCATCAACCTTGAAAAGGGTTAGCAATGCCGAAAAAAGTTTGAAATAAATCATCAAATGTATGCCAGTCTACCCTAGAGCCTTTTGAGCTCAGTGATATTCTGCAGTGTTGGCATGTCAACTATGGCACTAATCTTCTTGAAATCTATTTCAATGCCCCTATGTCGAATGATGAATCTTAGGAATCGTCTGGAAGATACACCAAAAGCACATTTGAGCGGATTCATTTTTAAATTATATCGACGAAGCCTTTGAAAACCCGATCTAGATCGACGATATAATGTTGTCTAAGTTTCGTCTTAATGACCAAGTCATCAACATAGCATTCAACTGCGTCATGTAGGAGGTCCTCAAATATGTAGGTCATTGCCCTCTGGTAAGTAGCGTCGGCATTCTTCAATCCAAAAGGCATGGCCCTATAGCAAAATATTCCGATTAGCGTACAAATGATGTGGCCTCTTCATCTGAAGGGGCCATTTGGATCTGGTTGTATCCCGAATACCCATCCATAAAAGAGGGCTTCGTATCCCGTAGTGGCATCTACCAACAACTCAATAAAGAGTAGCGGAAAGTCATCTTTTGGGCATGCACTATTAAGATCTCTATAATCGATACACACCCTAATTTGACCATTCTTTTTTTGTACAGACACAATATTGGCGAGCCACCCGTATCAGCCTTCCTGTATAAATCTAGTTTTAAGCAATTTATCCACTTCCCCTTCTATTTAATTGGTAATGTCATAGTTGGCTTTATGTGGGTGTTATTTGATTGGCCGCTGAGAAGGATTGATGGTGAGATAGTGTACTACCACATTGAGATCTAATCCTGGCATTTCGGAGTAATTCCAGGAGAATATATCCCAGTTCTTTTGAAGAAATTCGAGGTACTGCATCCATTCTTCTGAGGAAAAGTGCGCACTAATAAAAGTAGGCTGAAGTTCTTTTGTTCCTAGATTTACTTTGATCAAATCGTCAACCGTTGTTTGGCCTCCGTCCTCAAGTTCTGGAGGTGTGGGCATAACTGGCCCCATAATAAAGTTGTCAAAGGACTATGACTGTGCATCCACGAATAGGCATTCAAATGGAACATCTTTTAGTAAGTCAATCCTGCATGTTGTTATCATATGGGAGGAAACTTTTAACTTGGTGGGTTGTCCGTCTAACTCTCTTGTATCATCTTTGTTCTTGGAATGAAGGACTAGGCGTTCGAACTATTGAGTTAGAACTTCCTTACCCATATAAGAGTTCTTCAATTTCCCTTGTCGGTCGAAACCGCAGCTCTATAGCAATTGGGTAGCTAGTTTTATGTGTGGCAACAAGTTGTCCGGATCTTTGAGCTCTCCCTCTAATATGGGATATGAATGATTTTTTGACTAAATAGGGCCCTCAGGGAGAAAAATGGAGGGTGATTGATAAAAATCAACCCGTATTGTTGTCAATTGTGCTAATGGGAGGAAAAAATTTCGCATCACCATATCTAGTAGCAAGGTGGGTTCGTCCTGGGTTGCCTTGATACCATGCCGTACTTTAAGCTTTCGCAGTTTTACACCATTGTCATTGTCATTCCCTGGAGTATTGTATAATACTTCCCGGGAATCAGTTTTTTAATAATACATGGCATCAGCAAAGTAGGCATCCACCACTTGAAATGGGTTGTTGTCAGCTACTGTAATGCCCTGAGTATCTTGTCATGGATATTTAAAGCATTGATGGTATGTAAAAGGAACGACCTGAAATTTATGCATCCATGGCCACCCAATGAGGGCATTATAAGTGGTATCGACATCAATGATATAAAAAGGTGTCCAATCTTCTATATGGCCAAACTTAGTCCTCAACCTGACAGAGCCGAGAGGACGCTACTCGTTTTGATTGAAACCTTGAATAACAAGGGTACTATGCTTAAGCTGAGACAAATCAACCCCTAAATAGGCTAGTGTTTTGGCCGGAAGAATGTTTACCGCTGAACCACCATCAATCATTACCCTAGACTGGGGTTGATTATCAATAGTACTTATGATGAATAATGGCCTATTATGGCGAGGATCATTGGAATACCGATCAGTATCCTCAAAAGTAATTGTGGTCATGCATAACCCCTCTTGTGTCATTGTTTGCCAAGAAGTCCTAGCAACCTTGTCATTTGTAGCAAACTCATATGGGTTAGTGCATACACCATGGAGGCCCTCAGCTCTAGTGACATACAGAGGGCGTCTTAAATAGTTAATAATGACGGGATATTCAGATGTGCCATTACATCACATGGAATAGGATTATCTGTCTTCTTGATAGCCTTGTTGTATACGGTTTCCATGGCGACCTTTTTCATTGCATCAGCTTGGTTGGTAGTAGGGCCTTGCGGTCGTATCTGTTTCCCAGATCGTAACCTGACTTGGTTGACATACCGTGTGTGGCTGACATCCTTTCACAGGGGTAGTAATTTTAAGCTTATTAACATTACAAGCCTCTATCTACCAGTGGAAAGGCATCTCATCTTTGAAAAAACCTTGAAATGCAGTGACAAAGCTAGAATTGTCGCCATCAGAATCGTCTGAGTCAGTGACTAGGGGTGGCATATCTTTCAAGGATAAGTCACGATGAAGAGTTTGCCATAGATTTGGGGCATCTTCGTCTTCGTCATCCAAAGTCGAAGATTCGTTGGCATCCATGTCAACATCCCATTGATCTTGAGGCAAAAATTGTACAACTTTGTATGTACTGGAGATCATGCCTATATACCCATTGATGGCAATAAAAGCGATCAACAAGCATTGGCTATAAACAGATATGACAAGATGGTAAAGTTAAGTACCATTCAAAGGCATGTGAGTCTAAGGAGATTGGAAAAAGTCGCACCAATAAATCATGTGCGGTGTTTAACAACCCAGTTTCTTACAAGAAACGACTTGTGTGATAACACAGATCTCCATCTCCTATGTATAGTGTGAGTGGAGGAAGTTGATACCCATCAGAAAACTGAGTAAGGTATACTTCGTTTCTGATAGGCTGCTTTGACTCGTAGAATCATCATGAGTTTAACACTTTGAGTAATAATTTGATCTAAGGAACCTGCAAATCCTTCGTATGTCTATTGTCGATGAGGTTATCTCAGCAGATCAGTATTCCAAGGATTGTAGGGTTCCATGCCTGGCCTCATGAATTCATGGATGAATGTTTCAATAAGATAACCCCAAGAAGGTATGCTTTGTTGTGCAAAATCGATATACCAATCTAGAGGCAAGCCATCTTGGGATAGTGGAAATAGTTGCAACAACAAATTGTTATTGTGCATCACTTTTCTACATGATATCATGAACTTCAACAAATGATGCCGCGGACACTGATAGTTTTCATCTGAGAAAATGGCGAACAGAGGAACCTCAAAGCTGGGGGGAAATGCCTCCACATATATCACCTAAACTTGTTTAATACATTCTGGAAATATATACGTTTTCATGGAGTCATGGGCAGGCAAGTAATTCTTGTAGGACAAAATAGTTAATCATGTATAAAGTCTATCAACATAATAGAGATACTGCTAGTATTATATCCGTACAGAGTGATCCTGCTATGTTGGAGCCAATCAATCAATATTGTTGACCCACGTGGCACAATTGTTGGTTACGAGTCCCTGGACAGGCGAGGATTACTATCATGTATAGTTGATGCCATGTTGCAAGTAACGACTGGAGGTTGAAGCAAATCCTCGAGTATAAATTCTTCCAATGTCACTAGCAACTGCGGGGATTATTCTAACAAGTCATTTTCATGAAGTAGTGGTTGAGAAGCCTTGACTTTGGGGACCTTTCTTTTCTTTTTTATTACAACCTTCATATGTAGTGGCCTTTTCCGAGTACGTTTGGCAAGGTTATGTACCTGTTCTACCCCTGTTTTAGCAGACTGGAGCATTCTCCTGCGTGTAGCTTTGCTCTCAAATATAACCCAATCGTCTCCATCATATAATCATCTCCGTTATCCTGAGGATTCATAAGGCCGATCATATTCTCATCAACAAAGAGAGCATTTGTGGTAGCAGCCCTCATATCTGTGTCCAACTCCACAGTGTTTTTGTCAATTAATTCTTAAAGCTTATCCTTAAACATGAAGCAATCTTGCAGGGTATGACCTACAATGTGATGATACTTGCAGTATTTTGGATCATTAACTTTGTCAACTTCTATGGGTCTCTTTAACTCGGGAAGTTTGATATCCTGAGATTCGATTTTTTGTTTGAAAAGGCTTTTTAAATCATCAAAATAAAATATATAAGCCCGTTCTTATCATTCTTTTATGTTTGGTCTCTTAGAAGGGGCTTCTTGCTCTGTTGTGACTGGCTTGGTTATTTCCGCGGTATGCTTGATTTTTAGTTTGGTAGGTGACTTCTTAGTGCCTAGCATAGCGGATTCCATCTTATGAACCATCACATTTCCTTTTCTCTTAGGTTTATGTTCTAATAATCTCTTTTCTAGAGCAGATGCCTTGGATATTAAGTCATCGAACCCAGAGTACTTTTGTGCCGTAAGATGGAGAGAGAGCTCAAAGACTATATTTTGCAGACACATCTCGATGAGTGTTTTAAGAGGAGGTGCATTCTTACACGCATAAAACATATTCTTCCACCTGTTACTAAAATCCACCACCAACTCAATTGTCTCACTTCTTTTCACTAAACAATTCATATAGTTTCACAGATCTATAAGTGCCATGGAATTGCTGGAAAAATGCTCATTTCATCGAGTCCCAATCTAGAATAGAATAACATTTCAAATTTGAATACTATGTAAATGCAAGCCCGTCTAGAGATTAGACGAACAACTTTAGCAACAAGTCGCCATGTTGGGTAATAACGCCGCATCGGGATTCAAAGTGAACAATATGTTGCTTAGGGTATGTTGTTCCGTTAAATGTATTGAAATGAGGTTAGACAAATTTCGGTGGAAAGGGTATTGCATCCACATGTGGAGGGTATAGCTTTCTAGTTGTGTATGTGTTTACAGTTTCCTGTTTTTTGTATTCCTTAAGCATTTCAATCATCATTGCCCGCATATAATTAGGATCCATCATAGGTACAGCTGAATGTACATATGGTCCTTGTGGCATAAAAGGAGTTTGTGCATATGCATTATAACCATACGTTCAAGGAGGTGTAAGTCCATATAATGGTGGCTCATGTTGATGATATGTTGGCTGATGAGGTCCTTATGGATGTGAACCTTGGGAAAAACCTATATGAGCAGCCTTTGTGGAATAGATGCACTGGGTATGACACTCATAACTGGGGCAATCCCTGGTAAGGTAGTGATGCATATTCCGAAGTGTAATGGAGATATCCCCCTTGTGTTTGACTTGGGACAGTTGGCCTAGTGGATTATGTTGCTGCGGGATTATGGTTTGGTGAGATTGTGCCCTGTCTTTCGAGAGTGAGTTGCTCGACCATTGCTTTTAACTCGGCTATTGCAAAGTCTTAAGCTACTTAGCACTGATCTTGACTTTCTACTTGGGCCCGCCATTCTACAATTGTAGTGTATTCTCCTTCAAAGTCAAAGTGATACTCCCTGAGGTCTACATTCTCTATATTTGTTACGAGATCGATTGGTGGATCCTGAACCCCCTTGACCCTGTCACTATCGTTGCGAGTCTTTGTGAGGCAGAAGTAACTTTAACCATTGCAACAACCCTACGTGTGGTGTGAAGACTATTTCCTTGATAAAACATAATGGGAGAGGCTCTCATGGCTCTTCTAGTGATTGCTAGTTCTCCTAAGGGTGTTCTCAGTGTCCTAGCACTTGCTACTAATTGACTTCTAGTCATCATGCCAACAAAATTGAAAGTTCGCGGTCGTGACCTAGAAGGACTTAGAGTATTGACTAAGGTGTCTTTCTTTGCCCCGGCAAACATTACCACTGCTTGGGAGTCTTAGGCCTAAATATTTTACCCTTACCAATGTAAGGTGTATAACTTGTATTGCCTCTGGTAGAGGAAGGTAAGGAGAGGTTGGCCCTTTGTGGATATGTCCATGGTAGAGTTGCAACAATTGGCATGCTTTCCACCTCTTACTGCTCATAGAAGTGTGTACGTGCTCTGGCCCTTTGTCTCTGAGCAATGTTTCTTTTTCGCTTTTGCTCAGGGGATAATACCCTCTTTTTTATGGTTTGCTTTGTTCAACCCCCCTTAAAGGTTCGAACCTGGTTAAAAGCATTAAATTTCCGAACTCCATACTAGCCTGAGCATGTTGTTGATAGTGATGCATATGCGAGGTTTGGGTGGCAATACTACCCAAGTCCTGTTCTTCTGGCAATGTATGGCCTTTAGTAGTTCTAGCTTTAAATTTCTTTTTCTTATTGCGTGAGTTTCTTTAAAACTCAGGTGGCTTGAGTTTTCCATTTTGGTTGCTAGTTTGTTCCTCAACTTGGCCCCTCAGCATAATGGGAACTCCTGTGAGTGTTATGTGTGTTGTGGTCAGATTCTGGCCTTCTGGCGGCAAATGGTAATTTTCATTCGCGACTATAACTTTGCGCGAATCAGAATTTTTCTCGCACTGATAGTGCGTAAATGCGGAACTCATATTTGCATTCGCAAACATGTTATCGCGTGAATGTTTTCATTTTCGCAAGCGCACATTCTTACGTTAATTGTAAACATTATATTCATTCGCGAGACTCATCTGCAACTAAGGGTCCATGGGCCCACCAGAATCACTTTCTTGTGCCTTCTCTTGACGGTTAGGGTCCACTGGTTGAAGGTTGGTCTCAAACTTAGGTGTCCAGGATTTTTTTTCTTTTCACGAGGGCAGTCGTCTGCCATGGCGAATATTTCTTCGTGATTTAATCATTTTAATTCCATGCGCAGGTTCCAATCCCAGCAAATGTGGATAGTCATGTTCATTCGTGCAATTTAGTAGTGGCGAATGGAAATCGGGGACTTTGTTCGAATCATCAACCTCTATTTTTCTTGAAGTTTCAGTGATCTTTTTGTAAGGATTCAAATTAGACTTACGAACCCATTGTTTTCTTAAGTTATTCAAGGTAATTTGAGGAGTATAGCCCCTTGGTTTAATTGGTGTTAAACCAGGTTTATAGGGATTTCCAGGGCCAGCTCAAGCCCTGCGATCAAGGCCTCATACTCAATTTCATTATTCAAGCGTCCCTCAATTGATGCAGCATGCATGTAGGTTAGTGGGTGTGTGCTCAGGAGGTAGTAATAAAATTGATAAAGTAATAACAAAAAATAAACAAGATTCCTACCCGCAAGTCGACATGCTAATTCAATTGATTCTTTAAGTTAAGCTCATTAAGCATGATGGGAGTTAATGTTTACAAAGTAATAAATTACTAATGGACCAAAGAAAATGTTTTAAATAATCAAACCAACTTTAGAGAGAAAAACTAATGGGGTTACTGCATGGGAATTTTGATGCTTTGAGTTAGTAAAAAAAAAATTATTTAACATATGGTATAGTTAGGAAAATTATCAAACAAGTGTAGGGTTTATTAGGTGAAACAGTTAGGATGCAGTTTAGGATATAACTTGGGTTTATAGGACAAGTTTAAGATGCTGAAAATCGACTTAGGAGAGAAAGATTCAGCCCATTTAGCTTATACCACAAAGCCACAATACCTCTACTTTGTATGATTCGAATGAACAACCATCAAAATGATTGTCACGTGATGAAGAGGAAATCATCCACCTAGCAATGTCCCCAACCTTAATCTTCGAGAATCCCCAAATCAACAAACCAAAACAAGGGTTATTTGAAGAGTTCGTACCATCAAGTGTTGAGTAAGAGGTGCCACCAGCCTTAGATTGAACAAAACGTTGGTTTTGTTCTAACAAAAGTTTTGGGACTGCTGCCTCTACCCTTAGTGTCGCCCAAGTATGTCAAATAACCTGGAGAACTTCAACTTTTCAAATCTTAGAGAACCTATTGATGGGAGTTATGGTCGTGGGATACCTTCAATCACCATGTTCATGCCTGGGACTGGATTCCAGTAATCATACAACAATCAGGTGCTGGTTTTGGAACCACTTCTCTACTTCTTGAGGATAGTCCAAGGGTTACTCTAGCCCTATAAAAGTCCCATGATCAAACTCCTGATAAACAGGAGCTAGGAACAGATCTCCCGAAAGAACTACTGCCCTTGTTTTAACGCCTCAACCTGTGGAAATCAAGTAGGTCTCTCATCCAACTGCAATTTTCTCTGTGTGGTTGCTTGAAATAGTGTCGTCCAGCCCTTATGCATCTCCAGAAGTGTTGTGTTGCTCGAAAGCTTGAATGTGTAGTGTTAATATCGATTGCCTCTTAGCCGTGTGGGGTTTCAACAATACAAAACCAGTATACGACAATCTAAAAAGATGAATACAGAAGAAAGAGGGAGAGACCTTTAACCCAAGGGAAGGGAGTGGCCTCCACCACAACCATTAAACTAAGTTTAACCCTAGACCCATTCCAAGGTTTGATGTTCTTCAACTTGCAACAAGCAAGAAGAAAATGAAGAGATCAAACATGAGAGCCAAAAATTTCAATATTATTCCATCATAAAGCAAAGTCATTGAAGAGGAGATATATATCTCTCCCCACGATAAGGTTATTGCATAAAATACCCTCAATAGACTGAAAACCCCCTCTCTCTAATAAGTTCTCTTTAAATTACCCCTAAACTACCAACAATAACAAAAATACCCTTAAGTAACAAATAAAGACTAACATACCCTCAAAATTGTGCCCCCCTTTACATGTGACACAATTAATATAAAGAAAATAAATAAATAAATAAAAAGACTAAAATAGCTATATGCATGACCAAATGATCATCTCGGTCATGATATCTGCATTACCAACGCTTTTGGTTCTTGTAGGTCCGGCTAAATCCATATGGATTAGCTTTAATAGTCTAGTGGTTCTTATGTCAATCAACTTTTTATGCGATACTCTTGTTTACTTACCAAGTTTACAACCACTACAAATTGGGTTTTCTTGTCTACTTAGCTTAGGAATTCCAAGCACTAAGTCTTTTCTACTTAGTTTGGACAAGTCCCTAAAATTCACATGCCCAAGTCTTTGATTCCAAAGATTAGTCTCATCTAGCCTAGTGATGAGGCATGTGTTTGGATTACCACTTCTAAAAATGTACCAATTGTCACCATTGCGAATTCCTTTGGCAACAATTTCTTCTTGTTCTTTATGTGGCATCTTTCCTTTATGAAACCAACATCATAACCTAAGTCACAGGTTTGACTTATGCTTAAAAGGTTATATTTAAGGTCATCAACAAAGAGAACATCTCTTTCTCTTACTATTGGAACTCTAAGTACTTCAACAATACCTTTGCACATTATCTTGGCCGTGTTCCTATCATCAAAAGCTATACTTCATTCCCTTCCTGGAACATAATGTGAGAAAAGGGATTTGTCACCCATTATATGTTTTGAACATCCACTATCAAGATACCATTGAGAGGTATTTATTGCCTTGAGAGTAGTGTGTACGACAAGACATTTGAGTTCATTTTTCTCAACCCATATTTGTCTTGGTTTTACTTTTCTAGATTGAGTTAATTTTTTTTTTCTTCCCAAGGTTCTCTTGTTTTATTCTTTGAAAGTAGGCTCACTTCTTAAGATTCTTCTTGTTCAACTTTCTTTGATTTTCTTGAAAAAATTTAGCTTTTAGATCACTCATCCTTTTTCTATAGCCTATTTTCATGTGACCCACTTTTCCGCAATAGTAACACATAATTGGTGGGTGTCAAAATGTAGAGGCATGAAAGTTGGTTCTCCAAGAAGTTTCTCTACTTTCATCATTCATGTGGGTGTTCCCCTTGATGAATTGAGGTCTTCCACCATATAACAGCTTGAATTTAGATGTTGAAGCTTGAGAAGAGTCTATGGCTTTCCCTTTATAAGATGTGTCTTGCCTATGATCAAGATCTTTTACCTTTGGATAAGGCATATGACCTCTTTGCCTATTTCCCAAATGCTTGGGTGGTTGGGAAGGAACTTGACCTTTATAAGTAAGAGAACTTTTGTATTAGAGCCTTACTTCATTTGCCTTTTACTTTGGAAGAGGATTTTGCATTTTCTCCTTTCCTTTTACAAAAGCAATGGTATGACCTTTTTTGTGATTAGAAGTGTTGTTAAACCCCAGTCCTCTTCTATCATCACTATTCTTACCCATTGTAAGCATTCTTTCAAGTTTAGGATTTCCTAGGGTAAGC
>JAOXJP010032902.1:0-16750 GCA_025762735.1 Platanus orientalis | reverse complement strand
AATATACCAAATTGATATATTATGTGCAAAATGAGATGTATTACAACATATAAAAAAATTACACCAAACAATCCTCAATTCATGTAATTTTTTTTATTTTTCTTTAATTTTTTTATTTTTTCGAAAAAAATAATAAATTTTTTTCCGAATTTTTTTTCCATGAATGTGTAGATCTATCATAAATGTATAACATATAAAAAATTCACAAGAAATAGAGAAGAAACAGAGAGTTTACTGAAGCTTTTGTCAAAATTTGGGGTTTCAGGTTCAATCCTCCGATTCGACTCAAATCTCCATTTTCAAATGAAATAGACTCAAATGGAGTCTTAGATTTAGTCTCTAGAAGGTAAGTAAAACAATAAATTGCAAAAAAATGGGATTTTAGAGTGTTTTTTGCATTTGCGATATGGGAGGGATGATTCTGTGAGACGCGACACGCAATACCCCCTATATCAGGTGCCTGAAAGCATTTTATACCCAAAATATGTCCAAAATGGACATGTTATCACGAGACGCATGCGTATCGTGCGATATGCCTCATGATAACCTGTCATGACTCTGGTTTTTCGCTGTATATGCCCTTATCGTCTCTCACTGTTGCGGTACCAGTACATCTTGTGCGATATGAAACCATGGAAATAACACATTTAGGAGAGAAAAAAAGCTTCTCATTCTCCTTATTTAAGATATTCTTCAAAGGGCCTTCTCTCAATGCCAGACTTTATTCAGGCTAAAAAGGTCATACCTAGTGCTAGTCCTGTAACTACAGGGTGTTGGGAGGGGTAGACTGGAAACAGACCTAGTAAATACTAAGAAGATGATGAAAATATTTAATGACAAAAAGATTGGATACAAGTTGATTTTCAAAATGAAAAGAACAAAGAAAGAAGAATGCTGAGGGGCAAGACAAAACAGGCCCCATTAGGTTACAATAAATAATATTAAAAATCCTGATTCCACCGAAGAAGGATTAGGTTACCTAGATGCGGCATTAATTCTTACTCTTAAGACCTTATAAATTTTCTTTATAGAAAAAGGAAAAAAGAAAAACCTTAATACAAATTTATAAAGATGCGTAATATGTGAATCGGGTATTCCAGTCATTCTTGGAAATAGTATTGTGAACTTTTACATACAAGGGAACAATGAACTGATGCATTAAAAAACCAATAGAACAATTACAAAAACAAGAACAAAAATAAGGCATTTAATAATTAATCAGGTACTTCAAACCTGCATATAATTATCAATCAGACGTGCAAGATTTAATTTGATCTCTCAGCACTCACCCAATCCATTTGAAGATGACTTCCGGTTTCCGTGTGAAGATTGAACTACTCAAACCTTGTGGTACAGAGTTGTTTATTTCAATTGCTTCTTTTAGAGTCTGTAAAAGATTTCAGTTTTTCACAATGAGGGACTGAATTTTAAAATAAAAATTATTAGGTACATAAGACATTACTTGTAAGTATGATGGAAAAGTAGCTGAAGCAAATTGGTGGAAATATGAGCTTTAAATTATAGAGGTTAAACTAACTTAATGAATATGCTACCTGAAATTTCATAACACAAAGAACTGGAGCAAACAATTCTTCTTTTACTACAGCTGCATTTGGAGATATCTCAATTATAGTTGGCTGCACAAAATTTCCCTCAGATTCAATAACAGAACCTCCAGTGAGGATCTTTCCACCCTGCATAAATTCAGTTTGTGAGAAGAGTCTTTACAAAGTAAAGTCCAAAAACGCACAAAGAAAAGAAAAGAAAAGGAAAGGAAAAAAAACACTTAAGTCAGTTTCAAGATTAAATATGCTAGGATCCTATTTCAGCTTAATCACTGGAGCTAAGCTGCTATGCTGTATGGAAAGAAACTGAAAAGTGGTAATAAAATGAAATTCTTGAGATCAGTTCAGGGCACTACTTTGGATTCATGAACTTCATCAGCAGCTACTAGCTAGATTGCAAGTCCTGGGTTTGACACTTGGTTTGTAAAAGGGTTTTTCTTAGTGAACTCAGGATAACAAACCTCTCTCTGAATTGTTCATATGTGAAGGGAAGTAATTAGTACCGAATTCATGATTTAAACTTTCTTGACTGTTTAGGTAGGCTACATGAATATACATTAAATGTCATCTTTTCATACTGCTATTGGTTTAGAAATAAAAGCAACAACAACAATGATGGGGACAACATTATGTGACTTATGTATGTACCCCCACATAAGAGAACACGATTTAAATTTGCATGTTATGTAGAGTCAATTCAAATTTTGTAAGGGGTGAGTAATTTTGTAATAAGGCCAATAATGTCATGATTTGTTTAGTTTTTTTGGGTTTTTAATTGTAATCCTGCTTTTCACTTTAGACCCAATTTTTCTATAGCTCAAACTTGACTTTTTGGCTTGATTTGGTGTTATTGAATAGATTATTCAGTTACCTTTCTAGCAAGACCAAGATTGCCCAAATCCGAGGTGACTTAGAGTTATGACCAAATTATTAAGGGGGTGTCAATAAAAATGGAAATAGTTTTTTTAAGAAAGTCTTAAGTTTTAATAGTTTTAATTTTTAGGAAAATAAGTTTTTAGAAAGTTTTATGTCTTAGAAAACTTGGCTAACAAGTTTAGGATTTTTAGGAACTTTGTAATTTTAGCAAGTGTCTAATTGTTTAAGGTTGTAAGCCTATTTAAAGGCAACCCCTCCCTCATAATTTTAGGGTGAAGAATAAACGAGTTTTAAAGATTTGGGTGTTCCCAAGGTGTCGCTGTGGCCATGTTCTCCTCTCCAAGGTATTTCTCTTATCTTCTTCTCTTTCTACTTTTTTGGTAGTTTCTTATTCTCCTCTCTTTTTCTTTTCCTTTTCTTCTTCTTAAACCTCCATTAAAGCACCTTCAAGTTTATGAAATTCCATGATTTAACCCATCAATTCTTGTTGAAATTTAATGAAATTTTAACTATAGAACTTTGGAACACGTCGAAAACGGCTCTAAAAATTTCAGAATTTTTTGATGTGTCAAAGGGGCATTTTCATAATTTTCGGATTTTCTGTCCAAATTTACAAAGAAAACCCTTTTTAGGTCTTTTTCTTTCTTTTCTATTTCTTTTCATTCTAAAGTCTATTCTACCATTATATTTCTTGATTTTCCCTATTCAGTGGTTACTTGATTGCTTTAAAATTCAATTATTAAAATATCTTACTTCTGCACTTTGAATCCAATAATTATTTGAGCCTCTTGGGATATCCTACATCAATTTTTGGTATCATCTCTATTGTATTGCATCAAACAAAAACTTATTCCAATTACTTGGGATCGGCTACACAAATCTTGTCTCACCATCCCACTCGATCAAGGGCCATATTTGCCATTAAATCTCAAGCACCCATGTCTTTCCATACCACTTCAACCCAAGTCAAATTTCGTCTTCTTCGTGTCCAATTCATGCTTGCATCATCGCACTCCTTCTCACTGGCATAGTTATTGGTCTTTTTTTTACATGACTGAACCATTTTAGTTGTTTTCCCCTCATTTTTTCACCTATTGATGCTACACCTAAGCTCACACAAAATGGATTCATTTAGTTAAGAAAGAGAAGTATTACTTTTTTTTTAATAAATTTTAAAGTTTTCCCCTTGGTAAAATTTATTTTGAGCCTTAAAAATACTTTCAAGGCAACCAAAAGATAACAAGTGAACATTCATGCATAGATATTTATAATGTTACAATGTCAATTATTGACAAATCAACCAGATTGGAGTACTAGAAAAACAACACATGCCTGAGATTTTATGGTTTCAATGCCCTTCTCAAAGTTATCTCTAGAAGCACGAGTATGCAGTGGGCCTAGCAAGGTGCCTTTCTCCAAAGGGTCTCCAATTTTAACTTGTTTGTACACTCCAATCAGTTGATCCAGCACACTGATATATATTTTCCTGAAGAAGCTGATTTCAAAAGAAAAATAAACTTCAAAGATTTTAATATCTATGACCAAATTAAAATTTGAAAATGAAAAACTATATTAGATTATATTACCAATCTACGACAAGTTGTGCAACGTTGACCAGCCGTACCAACAGCAGCAAACAAAACAGAACGCACAGCTAGCTGAATGTCAGCATCATCCATGACAATTATGGCATTGTTCCCACTAAGTTCAAGTAAGGATTTACCAAATCTCTCGCTAACCGTTTGTTGAACCATTAAACCCACCTGAAGTTGGGAACATGAGAGAGATGCTAACAGATACATAAAATGACTTTTGAGTCCTGGACAATTACAGTATGAGAAAAAAGTGCATGTAAAAATCAATAAAAATAAGGAAAAATAACAGATGCTTTAATGTAACTTTTTTTATAAGAAACTGTAACTAATTAAAGATGAAAGAAACTATTTGAATTCACTTGGGTAAGTAATTTATAAAAAAAATGACCTGTCCTGGGCATAATGATTAATATCTGTATTTCAGACACAGAATCATGTTGGGTTGCTCAAGAGCACAGGAAGCCTAGCATAGAAGACAAATCTGAACACGACAATTGCCCAAAGTTTGTGTACCGCATAGGTATTAAACATGTTAACTAATCATTTTAAGATAATGGAATGTTCTTTTAACCAAATAAGATACACCAAATTAATTGCAAAATGGCTTAGATATTGTTTGAAGGGTGATAAACATCGAAAATGTTGTTTGTCATATCAAAACCTTCTGGTAGGATCCAATGTTAATAAGTAAAAGGGATTATCTAGATTGTAATGAAATAAGAAATTGTAAGATATATTCAGAAAATTGATGACACCAACACGTGATGTAAATACCTTGGAACTTCCAGTGAATGAGACCAGAGGAATACGTTTATCTTTAGTTATTGCTTGCCTGATTTCAGCCCCACCACAGAAAGAAGTAAAAATTGCACCCGGTAAGTTATTCTTCTCTAAAACCTCAGCCACTAGCTCTGTCATTGCAACAGTAATAAATGGAGTTGTGGGAGCCCCCTTCCTGTAAAGCATGACATAGTGGGGTGGAAGTTGCACGGCATTAAATTGGTAATTCATGGAAGAAGAAGTAAGAGTACTCAATAAATACATCCAACAAAGAAGCAGTTTATTTTGTTAGGTGAATTTTCAGAAATTGCTGGTTGCAACAAGAAACTATAAAATGGAACTGATGTATTTGGAGCAGATGTGAACAACAATCTAAAATTTTATTTTCTCATAACAAAAACAAAAAAAAAGGATTGTTTTAACCTTGGTATTGTCAGATTAAAAAATAACATTATGAGTTTATGACCTCTAAGACATGAAAAAAAATACAAATTATACATGGGAACTGCAAGACTTTTTGAACTTGACATTATGTTAGAAAAGGCATTGTTAGAGTAGTAACTACAGTATTACTTACAAAAAAAAAAAAAGTAGCTAAAAGCAATGTGAGGTAGAACAGCAGGGTTATACTTGAGCATATTCACAGTAGAGAATATAGAAAATAAATCACAATGAACCACTCACTCAGCAATCCAATAATCTGAATTGAATTTAGAGATTATCAAGTGTGCTAAGGAACTCAAATAACCTCTGAACATAATTTAAAAAAGTAAAAATACAAATGTTAATTTCAAACCCACGAACTAAAGCAAATCAACTACCAATCAATCAAATAACATGGGAAAGAAAAGATCTCACTGGTTTACAAAATCAATCACTTGACAAAGCATTAAATTCAATTAGACCCAAATTGATGAGCATAGGAATTCAGCAGAAGAAATCAATGATGATCTCCCAAGGACCAAAGAGAATTGTTAAATCACTCTTCAATATCAAATTTACTCTAAAAAATGCTTTAAAGTTTCATGTGTTGGTTTTTGAGTGGGATTCGCTGATGTTCAGTTAGCTGTGTACTTCTCATACTAATGCCTCTTTTTTGTTTATCGATAAAATCTTTACTTTATCGTTTAAGGAAGGAAAAAAAAACTCTTTTTCAATTAAGCAAAGTCAACAACTACTTAGATTTGGAAATCTCACCCATAAAACTATGAAATACCATGTAATCTTTTCACTAAAAGGATTGGTTCCATGCGTAGGGGAAGGACATTTTCTTATCTGTTTACTAGAGGTCCCTGCTTTTACATTTAAATAGCTTTCATAGTTGAGATAATAATTGCTCATGGAAAGGTACAGAAAAGCTGGTTCCTAGTGAGACACTGAAGCATGCTTGAACATTCCTTGGAAAACAAAGTCCGAACAAATGTGGAGAAACACATATCGATACACAGGAGGATTAAATGATTAGTAAGACTGATGTATACTGATGACAGCAGGGAAAGTAATATTAATATGATTATCTGCCATTGGAAATTGGAAGCCAGATTTGATATAAGAACAAAAAGTAACCTAAAATGCTAGACAAGATTGATTTCAGACCATATGACATCCATAACCACTGTTACACAATCAGAAAAATCATTTTTTTATTCATTCTAGTATACTGAACAATTCAATCTTGTTTCATAAGTTTCAAGATTGATAACCGACCCAAAAAACTTGAGGCAGAAACATATAGTTATAAGGCTTACCAGACAACACAGTTTCCACAGACTAATGCAATGCCGGCATTCCACCCTACAGCACAGAAATATGCCAAGTGATGGCATAAAAAGGAAGAAAAGATCAGATGAAAATCCCAGAATATAAGTGTGATTAAATGGCTGGTATCTAAATGATGACATCATAGATGAGAAACATTCATTAGTCAGAATAACTTGGGTAAATCACAACAAACTATTTCCCACTAACACTGCCAATATATGACACAAAAAGGAAGATAATTATCATCCATCAGAGGACTGAAATTTAGGCCCCTATGTATTTGGACTGCATTGCTTATTTATATAAGCCTTCCTAGCTTCTATCTATTAAGCACATCAATTGCTAGTGTAAAAAAAATACAACTCACCAAGAACAGCACATGGAAAGTTGAAAGCCGTAATTACACCAACTATTCCAAGAGGATTCCACACCTGTTGTATAAGAAGCAGTTGCAAAATGGTATCAATAATAGGGTACTCACAATTGTCATATGATGAAGGTATTCTTAGTTATCATAGTCCAAATTCACAAACATGCACCGCACCTCCAACATCATATGATTTGGACCTGTTAAAAAAACAACACAGTGCACAAACCTATTAAAATTAAAAATTAGAGAATAACTTTATCAATAGAGGTAACGAAAAGAAATGAGAATTATAGATGCATAAAATTCCAAGATAAAGAAAACCAACATCTAGTCAGGAAAGAACTTGCAATGACAGTCCTCAAGCTAATAATATTTCTTAATAAGAAAATAAAGATGAAATTGAGACTAACATAATGTTTGACTTACGTTCTGAAGGTATGATGGATCCATTCAATTGTCGATTTAACCCAACAGCATAATCACACATGTCAATAATTTCCTGAAATCAACAATGCTTCTGGTGATGGGAAAAGAAAGAAAGAAAGAAAAAAAATATATATACCAGTTGAATGCCCGTTAATAAGAGAATAAAACATTTTCGGTACCATATATCTAGAGTCTTAGACTTGTAGACAAGTGATGACTGTCTATAAGCCTTGTATCAGGAGATTATATTTGTGGCAGGAATGCAGAGCAATTCAGTGAGTACCACCTAGAAGCAATTGGACCCACAATTCATTGGGTTCTACATTTAAGGTATCCAGGATCAAAAATCAACTAATATGGAAATTTGGGTCATCTGATCAGGTCAATCTTTAAGCTCAGAGATTTCCCAGTTAGTGCCCTTTCAATGGTTGACATGAATCACCTGCATGTGTCATGAAGTATATACTTGAACAAGCCATCACCAAATAGATTAAGCATAAATATGACTTGAAATACCCAGATTCGTTAAATCGCCATATGGAACAAATATAAAATAGTAGCTATAAGAAAAAGTTCAAGAGTTAACATCTTACAAACGTAGAAAATCCTTTCATAAGTCTAGTCATAAGAGAGATCTTTATGAATGGGAAATTGATCAGGTGGCTAATCTAAACTCTCTTCTTGGTAATGTTCATATTTATAATGATGAGTTTGAGAGGTGGGTTTGGGTTCTTGATTCTTTGGGTATTTTTTTCTTCAAAATCCTTCTCAGAGTATTTGTCATCATCCCATCTTTGGAAAGTTCATTCCCATGTAAAAAAATTGGTTCTCGTCAGTGCTTCCTTGTATTCAGGCGTTTTTTATGGATTTCTTCCCTTGATCAGATGAACCATGGATATTCTTCAAAGAAGGCATTCACACATGACAATTTTGCCCAATGTTTGTGCTCTCTGTATGAGTGATGGGGAATTGGGAGCTCATTTTATGATTCATTGTAGATTCTCCAGATTCATCTGGGCATATTTCATGTCGAGAATTTCATTATCTCGGGTAATGCCACGTAATGTGGTTGATCTTATATGCCAACAGAATGGTGGGTTCTTGGGTCCTCATGGTAAGTGTTTTTGGACCAAGATTCTACATGGAGTGTGTTGGGGCATTTAGAAGGAAAGGAGTAAAAGAATTTTCGGGGGGTTGAGGAGATCTCCCCTTGAGGTTGCTAAGTCTTTAAGCTTTGAGGTAGTTTCATAGGAAGCTGCTTCAAAGGAATTCGCTGGGTCTCCTTAAATGATCTTATTAGAGATTGGCCTTCTTATTTGCTTCCTTCTTATCTTTTAAGTGAAGTGTAATTTTTTATTTTCCTTCTTGTAATTTTATTTGTTTTCTGAACATTTTTCTAATAAAATCCGTTATCCATTAAATAAAAATAAAATAAAAAAGGCCTGGTCATAAGTTAATATAATACACCTTCAATAACAGCTGCTGAATATGAATAATGATGTCACAGAAAAGTGTATGGCATCATTACTCCTATCTCCTGTTGTCTGAATTGAGGACAATTATAATTACTCACCACCAATAAATAATCACAAGATAAACAATATTAGAGTTTAGTTACAATTAACACATAATTCCATCTCTTATATTTTGAACTGAGGTGCTATTATAATGACTTAAAATCAGGGCTATGACATCAGTGCAATATAAATATCACAAGACAAACAGCTTCAGAGTTTTGTGACAAACAGCTTCAGAGTTTTCCCATCTCAAGTGATACAAGCCTACCAAGATGCTGCAGTTTGGCTCTTAATGCTTCACCAATCTGTCTAACAATCTCACCTCTCTTTGGTGCTGGAATCTGAGAAGAGTGAATGAAGTGCAAAAAATATACATGCTGAGAAGCATACTAATTGAATGTTTTTGTGACAGACAAAATCATCTAAGCTCCAATTCTAGAACAACTTCTAGGACACAGAAGTTCTAAGAGTAACTCAGGCAAGCATCATGGAAAATGATGATCTCACTTGCATCCATATCTTTGCTGCTTCACTGCAAGCTTCCACTCCCTCCTCGTAATCTTAAATGGATGCTTCCATGACTTCAGCAATGATCTAAATCAAAAGAGGAACAGAAAATTAACATCAATGAACAAAATTGTTTAATCTGTAAACATACATAGAAAGACTAGCATATTAACCAAATAACCTATGACTGCAACATAAAAGAAAACATATTATGTTCATGTGTATAGATATAAATGAAACAGTTTTAAAATGAGGTAACAGTTTCCAACCAACTCCATTTTATTAGAGCAACAAAAACCTGGAAAGCCTATCAAGACAGTAAGCATATAACAAAAACCCAAGTTAAGCAAGGTAACATTATCTGCATCTAAGCTAGAACACCATTAAGACTTAAAGAAAAAATATTTTAAGATGGCAAGTTTGAAATGAAAAAGAATATCCCAATGTCACCACTTAAAATATGATTAAGTTCCCCTGCCAAAGAAGAATTAAATGGAAAGTGCAAGACATAGTCTTTCCACGATATCCTAAATGCACTACTTTATCAGTGAGTCAATCAAAGTAAACAATATATAAAAGTAAAATAAAATAAAATAGGAAAGTAAGCTTCACAGAACTGGGAGGCTTTTAGGGGGACTAGACTACTTATAGTTAGATCAGGCAGCTGGTTATCCTTTCCAAAAGCATGTCATTCAGTTTAACTAGGAAAAAAGGATGACATGTAACCCCTAGTCTTCTCATGACCTTTTGGTCTATTCTTGTACATTCTTCTTGCTTTTTATTCTTTTTTTAATAAATATTGTTATTCATATATATATATGGATAGGGCTGCAATTTCCTCTCTAGGATCTGCAGAGGTATGAAATTTAAGAAATGAGGTCTGAGTACTGAATTTTATTGTGGTGACAACTTGTCTAAGAACATTATTGTTTAGATTGATAATGTTTGTGGAGCCAACAGAACCAACTAACTTGGATCCTATTTTCCTAGGTATTATGTTAAAAAGTTTTGCATTATTGACTCTGATCAGTAGCTCTCTGAGCATATCATGCATGCTGCTCTATTTTCTACTTGCCCAGTTTGACAGCACTATGCAAATGAGCAGTTTCTAACCCCCTCCCTCTTTGATCTGACCTGAAGACAAGGCGTTAATTGTAATACATTTATAGCCTGTTTGGAAGCCACTTATAATGTAATCATTTCATTTTAAATTCTCAAGGCATCTGTAGCCATGAGGTGATGGTTCATAATAAACTGATTCAAATTTATACTGATTTGTTAACTAAAACTAGAAATGAAGTCATCTTAGGTTTTTTTTCTAAAATGAAATGATTTAAGTTATCAAGTACAAATCACTGCAAATCTAAATGAGTTCCTTTTTAAACCATCCCCTTGTGGCTACAATTGCCTTGGGAATTTCAAATGAAATGATTTCATTACAAGTGGCTGCCAAACGCAGCCTTAGCAATTTAACAACTGTGGCACTTCAAGTAAGAACTGAGGAACTATAACATATAACATGTTTCCTCCAATCTTGCTTAGAAGGGGAACTAATGGCAACTAGTTTGAATTCAAAATCCGCAGAAATGGGACAATCCTATTCAAATTACAAGATCATGATATGTGAATCACATATGCCAATATAATTTCTTTGTATTAACGAAACTCTCTCCTTCTGTAATACCCCCAATTGACCGGGGGTATTTTTGGAAAGAAAAAAAAAAAAAAACCAAATAAAATCAAACACCCGAAGAGGCGTTAGCCTCAGACAACCGAAATAGAACAAGAGCAAGGGAGATGAGGAAAAGAAAAAGAAACAAACCCTAGGCTAGGGGGAAAACGAAGAGGAAGAGAGGAGATTGAAGCCTTTGGAGTTCTTGAGAAGGCATCATTCCATTGAATTGTAAGTGGTCCTCTATTCTCATGTTTATAGTTAGGGTTTCTCATTTTTAGATATTAATTTTACTTTATATAATCTAAATGGTTTTAATCTTAAGTAAAAGTAATGAAAATACATTTTACTATAATAGTCCTAAACCTAATAATGATTTGGTTGCATCTATAGAGATTGATTGAGAAAAGATTTGAAAGTCTGCATTGAATAAAATAGGGTTTTCCTAAAATTATAAAATAAAACTAGTATTGTTTTTTTTTTAATTTTTTAAAGGCTTTAATTGCATGGTTTTGCATTTGTTGTGATTGAATAGAGATGGGTTTAGGATGTAGAAGTGGGAAACCCAAGTTAGATTTAGAAATAGGGAGTTTAGGGGTTTTAGACTCAAACAGGAAGTGCCCTGCTAGAAGGGTTGGGCCTTTATGTTCAGGAAATTAGTTTAAGAAATTAGTTACAATGTTTAGTAGTGGATTAAATGTATACCATTTATTCTTTATTGCATGAAATAAAATTGTGCATTTATTTGTATGCTTCTATCTTAGAAATGCATAAATTATTTGATATTGAATGGCATATGTTGGTTGCAGAGATTTCAATATATATACGCTATTAGAGAAAGAGACATTAAAATTTGTATTGTATTGCTGATAGTAGTTGACACCCATAAGAAATGCATAACATTGCATGACATAAATTTATGTATGCTTTTGATTGAGCATTAGAGAAATAGTCGCTTTATAAAAAGAGCATAAAAGAGAAATGGTTGCTTCCCTATAAAGAGCATAAAAAGAAAAAAAGAAAAGGAAAAGAAGGATGTGAGCGAAATTGCATATACATACATCTATTATTGTTCGTGATTTTATATTGACATGATATATATTTATTTAGACGATATGAATTTTTTTTTGCTACTTATAGCTTACTTGTTATTGTGGTATCGACTTGGGGCGTCTAATAAGAGTCGTGGGTTAGAGCCTGGTGAGAAGCCATCTTGTGTTTAATTCTCAAGGTTAGGACTAGTGATTCAGCCACTTGGTACAAGTGGCCAAGAGTTAGGACTGTCTCCCATCTACCCCGTATTAGTACCTGAAGTTCCGAGACCAGCACAAGTAAGGACCCATACTTTACACAGTATAGCATATCACTTATAGACATCAGCATGATAAATCTTTATCAAATGTATTTTATTAGATTAATTGAATATTATCTCTTTATCTTATTTTTCCTTACTATAAACTTGTAGAATATTGGATTAACTTGCTGGATTTTCCTTTCACCCTACCATTTCCTCCCCGCAGATTGTGATCCATTCTTTCGTCAGGTAGAACGAGATCTTGTTACTTGATAGCCTACGGATACTGTCAGGTTCGTAGGAAAATATAGTATTTTTTTATCTAGTTGTAAATAGACTAGATTAGAGTCTTACCTTATACCGTTTTGTTTTGGCTCTGTATATCCCATGTAAATCTCGCATGTGGGATAGAGATAGATGACATTTTGTATTGAACTACAATTCATATATATAATGAGATCATTTTGGTTTAGTTATGTCTAGGAATATCATTTTATAGTTGCTATCAAATTGTATAGACTCGGGAATTCTTTCCAATAGGCCCAATTGCGCAGCTATGTTGCCATGTGTTGTGTTTGTTTTTGTAGGTGTCGTGTGATTAGAAGTCTAACACCTCGAGATCTGGTGCCTTGGTGAGGTATGGGTTTCAGAGCGTTACACCTTCAGACTAAACAGATGATGTTAATCAGATGGTAATAACATGGACAAAGTTAGTATTCCCATTCACGGATCAAAATGTAAACTTGCCACTGATCCATTCATTTGAAAACTCATAAATCGAAAGCGAAGATTGACATAAAACCTTAATATAGATTCAACCAACACAACAGAACACCGTAAGATGAACTGATCAAATCACGATCTTTTCCATAGGGAAACGAATGTTTAATTTCTCAATAATCTCATAAACTTTCTACTGAAATTGGATTTCGATTGAGATTTGAAGAGTCCAAACCTGACAGTTTGCAGGATTCACAGAGGAAGCCACCGGGCCGCTTCCCTTCCATACGCCATTAACGTAACAGCCGGGATTGCGAGGACCGAGACGTAGCTCCCTTAGAAATCCGTACTCTTTCCTCGTGAAACCCATCCCTGCAGCACTTGAAATCACCGATTACAGAGAAACCGATTTGGGAGAAAGCTTAAATATAGAGAGATTCGAAAAAAGAGAAAACGAAGATCTTTGAATTCACAATAAAATAAAACTGAGAATGATTGAATTCACAATACAATCATTCTCAGAAGAAAAACGCCAAAGCCGAAACCATGATTTTGATTAGATTGGTAAGATTTTGGATAATGAGTTGACTGGGTTGACACATCTTTAGTCTGACAGACGATTTTGAACTTTCTCCAGACTAAATGGACAGATATCACACCATTACCAATCCATGAATGACACGTGGCATGACAGTGTTAGAGCCGTTTCGAAAGGGGGGTATTTTGATAAATACATAGTATCTAATAGATAAGTATACGGAATCTGTATATTTAATACATTATTTGCCTGACATCTTCTCACATCCGAGCAGAGAATGATAAGTACCCGTCCATTCAGATAGGATTGTCAATTGGATATAGTTATATCCACATTTGCACTTGTTCATTTAATCGGATTGGATTCCAATATTTTAAGGATATTTACGAAAACAATAAAAGGACCTACGAATTGTGTAGATGGAATAGAATTGACAAATCAACGAGAGAATGGGAAACGAGAGCTTTCTTTCATTCAAAATGAGAATGGGTAAAGGTTAAGGTTATAGAATTTATATGTTGTATTCTACATGACTTAATATTATAATATAAATATTAATTTCAACGAATATGTATAGATATTCGAATATTCAAATCAGATATAAAATGCATTCAAATCGAATATTAGTGGATCGAAAACAGACCTACATTCAAACTAGAGGTGATGTGAACTCTACACCCTTACCAATCAATCCATTATTGTAAATTTGTAGCAGTAAAGTAATATCTATGGGAACTTCTATTGGCACCTCAAAACTCTCTATACCCCTTAGGTCTTCCCCCCTAATTTTTTCTCTTCACACCTCCTTCCCTACTTAAAATAGCCCTCACCCCTCTCATTCCAACGAAGGAGGAGGAGGAGGAGAACTCTTCCCATTCTAGCAACAATGGCATCGATGATGTCAACGTTCGTTTATTTTATTTTTTTGAAACAAGGTTGTTTGGTCTTGCAAGGCCAAACAGAGGCTCTTTTGTTTGGATTTGCAGGGCCAAACAAAGACTTTCTGTTTAGCCATTGCATCGCTGAACACCTTGTTCATTTCTGGAAGTCCGAATAGAGGTTCTCTGTTCGACCTTGTGTTAAAAAAAAATGCAGTTTTTATTGCCATCAGGGTGCCCATCACCGTCGCCACCGTTGTCAGGGTCATCGGAGTAGAGGTGGGGGTAGGAGGGGTGTAGGGTGTAAGAGAAATTTGATTTTTTTTATTTTGGGTTAAAAGGGTTGGAAAGGTAATTTTAAACATGGGTATTGGTTGGAATTTTGAAATTTTTTTAAATTGGGAGCTAAAAAGAAAATTTTGAGGTGCCATTAGAAGCTCCCAATAACTATTTACCAAAAGACCTTTTTAGGTAAGTATTTGGGTTGCACTGGTGTGATATTTCACCGGTGAGACTGGAGATGATTCAAAGCCAATTATAATCTCACACGGCACTTTAGAGTTAATGACGAGTGCAAGAATGATATGGTGGAATTGGAGGGTCCCACCAACATCTCACTGTGAAGATTTAAGAACTAGAATTGACGATGAATGCTACAGGAAGAAGACACATCATTTGTATGAGGCTAATCAGAGCGACTTGGTCTGAAGAAGAGCGGACTTATGCAAAACAATTACTGTAGTGCTTATCTTAAGTTTGTTTTGGGATGGGATATCTTCACGCATTTAATTTAGCAAGTTACCTAAACAAGCTTTCTAACTCTTTGAAAATCCATCAATCATGTGGGTAAGTTTTCAAAAAGTCATTATATTACTCAAACTCTTCCTTTTTGGATGCTTCATGTAGGCCATACCATGGGATTGGAAGATTTTTTTTTTAAAGGATTGGAATAATATTATCATAGGAAAAGATCACCTTGTTAAAGGCATGGTTATCAGATCCCGATCTAGATTGCCTACGATCCTAAACCGTCCAAATGATTCGACTCCTTCCCAAAATCCTAAAGCTACAGGATCTTCATAGGATCCCGCTTAGGATCGTGGGATCACGTAAGATCCCGATACACAATCTACGATAATCTTGACTGATCCTACATATTGTACTGTTGGACTATTTTTTCATTGAGTTAATGAAATAAACTTTTAGTCTTTTTATGCCTAAAAAAACACATTCTTTATGAACCCACAAACCCATTTTACCCAATTTTTTTTTTTTTAAATTTACAACAAAAAAACCTTGGCTCTAAATCATTTGAAATTTAGTAGTGGTGGTTGACTACCAAATCATTCAAAGTCCATAACATTAGTGATGATGATAATGATGAGGCTGAAAATGCACTAAAAGATTTTAATGATTTTCTTATTGATGATGTGGATGCTAGCAACAACATTGATGAAGATGTTGATGAAAAAAAAATACTTTAAAGAAAACATTGAACTCAATAATAAAGAACTTTGTTTGGATAATTGAATGATCATCTTTTATTCATGTTTATGTTGTTGTTACCCCTATTGGAGGATTACCATTCTTGAACATTAAAATTAGTAAAGTTCATTGATCAATCGCATATCTAAATATGTTTTCCCATGATCATCATATGAATCTCTGAGATCTAATCACAAATGAAGTTTATAATTACTTCAATCAATTAACCGAACATAAGAATCCAATCCGACCCAGTCTCTAAAGTATCCACACCTGTTTTAGAATTTTCTGCGCTTCTCCCACTTTTAGAAAAGTTACAGGACCCTATCTGAATGTGGGTACCTCTACTTATAAAGTATTTGAGAAACCAAAGTAACCCTAGGGTGTGTGTGATTCTTATGGGATTCTTATTCCTAAATTGTGGGGCCTAGTATCCTTAATTAAATTAAACTACATTAAGAACACTCTATTTTTTATTAATTACAAACTAACACACCACTAATTGTAATAATCATTGTTACATATTGCAATTAAACTCCCAAAGATAAAAAAATAATAATGAGACCCTTCTTTATAGATATTTCACAAATATGTTATTCCACTTCATAATATTCTTTAATAACTTCCAGGATGATGAAGTAATCACTGTTTAACCCCTATAGTCATTAGAATATTATCATTAGGAACTAAATGAATCAATTGGACATTTGAAAACATTTATTTGATAAAATCATTTTCAAAATTAAATATATAAATTATAATATAG